>CM034541.1:30452344-30466403 GCA_020002185.1 Paraescarpia echinospica
TCTTCTTCTTCTTCTTCATCATCAGCATCTTCTTTTTTTTCTTCTTCTCGTTTTATCTTCGTCTTCTCTTTTTCTTGTCCTCCTTTTTCATTTTCTTCTATTTCTTGTTCTATTCTTTTTATTATTCTTCTCTTTGTCTTCTTCTTATCTTCCTCCTCCTCCTCCCCTACTTTTTAATTCTTCTTCTTTTTACAGAACTACGTGGATCTCGTTGATGCGCAGCGCAAAGTAAGTTAAGTAGGCCGTATATAATTAATCGGCAACAGGTTTTCACATGTTTTGTGGACTGTGCAAAATCATTAAAAAGTCGAGCTTATGATTTCAACAGTTGTAGAAAGTGAACTGTAACATAAGGGATTTTGTTACAGAATCGTGTCAATGCACGGCACAAGAGCAGTAGTGTGAATAGTATGCTCAATGGGAGGTGAGAACGGATATATGTGTAATGTTTGTAAAGGAATACATCTGCATCCTCGTGTTGTTGCTAGGGATATTCTGGGGAGAAGATCATTAATATCATGTTGTTTCAGCTGAAAACAAAGTAGAAGTTTTGATAATATGTACTGGCTCATGTTTTTGCGTCTGTCAAGAAGCACTTGGGGACATTTCAAAGTTGGATGATGTGTACACGGGGTGTCATTCATAAGGACATTGGTTATTAATAACACATGGTCATGGTACCAACCAGGGTTGGTGGTTTTAAGATCATATTTCGGGTTACCAGAATACGAATAGCAGTTTTAGGCCTACTTGTTACCAGGAAAAAGTTGACCACATTACTAGATCAGATAAAAGTAAATAAATGACCCCTTTGTGGCGAGTGGCGACATGTTCCTCTATCTTATTTACAGTAGGCCCACGAGTTTCCTTAGCAGCGACATAACAGTATTTTCATGGAGTTTTATTGTTTTGCTTGTTTGAGATGAGGCGAGAAAGGGCTGGGGTTCGATCTTCCCAGATCCAAACCACAGTTCCTGCACTCGTCCTTAGAAACGATGGGGTGACGTCAGATTTTTGTGACAAGCATGTAAATATCGCATGGTTGGTTTGCAAGCGACTGATGTACAATCAGGAACACATTTTGCCACGGTTCGATTTTCCTTTTCAGCAAGCTGTTTATAATTAAAAGAAAATGAAGATATATTGATTCATGCGTAAACGTTTTCAAGTCTGTTAGAAGTTCAACTGTCTTCATTCGTTTCTTCCGTACGCTCGTTTTGTTCTTTTTTCGTTTCATTTTGTCATCGGTGTTCATGTAGGAGAAAAAGTAGGTTCCCAAGAGGTATTTTAATCCATCATTAATATGAGATTAAAGCGCCTGTGTACGCCCGTGCGTGCGCAGGGCCAGCGTGCATGCGTGCGTGTGTGTGCGTGTATGTGCGTGTGTCCGTGTGTGAGGTGGCCGTGCGTGTGCGTGCGTGCGTGTGTGTATGTCACAGAATTGTCATGACTATGGATATATGCTTCAATAGTTTTCTCTTCGTTTTGTTAGCTTCAAGTATAGTTTTAACTGATGTATTATTATATCACACTGACCTCTCATTATAATCCTCAAGTAAGTGTGGTCATTTACTAGAGGGGATTTGCTCAAAGTTGGGCATTCACTCAGACCCGGTGTACTTGTTCACCACAAAACATCCAAAGGCTTATCTGGCCATAACAAACGAAGACTTTAATAAAATACAACATTCGCATTGTATTAACTTATGTTTTATTTGACACTGCCCTAATAAGAAACTCTTCTGTGGCCGTCAGTGCAACCATAATTATTACATGCAAATGTAGCGCTATGCGCCAGCCATGTCCATGCTAAACATCCACATACATTTCAATCTTTTTATGAACGATTTATGTTTATGAAGAATTTACTATCAACACACATCCCTTCTTCTTGGCTTGGCTTCGGGATCGAAAATTCAGGAACGTGGTGGTCCACGTCTGCTGTCAGCGCGCTGGTGGCTGACCAGGCCTATCCTGGACTGGCAAATCTTGTCGCAGCGGGTGCAGGGAAGGTCCGTTTGCTGGGATGTGTTGGTGAGTTCTTTCTTCTTCTCCTCTTCTTTTCTTCATTTGGTCTCAGTTCTTTTTCTGATATGGAGGCTGCTTGTTTCACTTGCCGCCTCCAAGCGGTGTGATCTGCTGCCTGAGCTTCCCACTGGTGATGGCTGATCTTGCACGCTGTAAGAGATTTCTTCAACGAGTCTTTGTACCGCTTAATACGTGGATCGCCTCTGTCGTGTTTACCAGCGGAAACTCTCCATACAGGACTATCTTTGGGAAGCGGTGTTCCTCCATTTTTGAGACACGGCCTGCCCAACCCAGCTGTATCTGGAGGAGCATAGCCTCCGTATTGGTGGTCTTTGCAGACTCCAGCACCTCGATGTTGGTGACGAAGCCACGTCAATTAATATCAACACATATAACATGTCACGCAATACCATATTTTATATATTAACGAAGTGTTTTAAATATAACATCCATTACATTCCACCATACAGCTTTCCCAAACAGTTCACTTCATATTTATCGCAACCGGAAACACTAACATGCGCTAAATAAACCATCTAGAGGTCACCCATTAGTGTCACGTGAGGAGTCATTTCCCGCTGATAATAACAATACTTTCACCCGTGCTGCCACTTACCCCATCCAGCGACAAAACAGAATCCATTACCGCGTCCTAATATATATTTCTAGCTCTCTCCTGTCCTCCTGCCAAGGGTTATCTGGCTAAGCCATCAGCGTGCTAATTGGTGACAGTACTGGTGCTTTCTGCCCGCTGCTGTTATCACCCCAAGAATCTTACACCAATTTGACTGAATCTCCTTCTGGTCTCGTGGTTGCCTTCCATTGGAACGCTTGCCTTATACCCCAGCAAGCCGTGGTCTTGATCTTGACATATCTTGAAAATTACAAAAATACGGATGATATGAAGAGTGTAAATTCAAATGATTATCTATACACTAATATATAAAATGTTGAGCAGTATGACAGACATTCCTCCCTAGTGTCTAGGTCCACTCGCCTTTTGCTATTGACCATTGCTGTCTGATCTACCAGCTGGCGATGCATTTTAAAATATACTTACTTAGATTTGTTTAGTCGCGTGTTTACTGCTCTAATTTTGTTTGAAGCATGGCTCTCTTCCGTTGGAACGCTTGCTTTATACATGTACCCCAGCATGTCGTGGTCTGGATCGTGACAGACCTTGAAATAAGGATGACGGAAACGAGTTGGGATAAATGAGAAGAGTCTCCACTTGGATGTGTGTTCTACGATGTTAAAAATGAGGGAAAATAGTGTAAACGTAAACAAATGAAACAGTCATCTTCGTTTAACTGGTCGCTTGCGGAGGATGGCTGTCACATCACTTGGGTTGTTCAACCATCTTTGTGACATCTCCCAATGTACCACGGACAAAGTGGAACACGTTGGGAGATCGCGCTTTGAAAGCGGCTGCACCTAAACCAAGCAACTGCCTACCCAAAGACACGCACAGTAGTTTCCACTTTGAAGTAACCGTGCGGCTTAGATCAAACTTGATTAAATTCGCTTTATAAAAAACAGAGTCATATATCCCTCATTAACCACAACAGTGTTGTCCAAGTATACCGAGCACATCGTAAACAACACTTGTTCATGGAATTGAAACCATATGCCCGTAGCATGAAAGTTGTAGTGATAATTATAGTGTACCACACCACATGTCAGTACCCATTGACGGTGATGAACAAGGCTGACCGTATACTCATATTGCAATTAATTGCCCCACATATGGTGACTACCTCCCCCAGATATGTCAAGTTGAATCAAGTTTATACGTGCACATTTACGACATCGTATGGAATTGCTGGTGCAAGTACTTTTGCCGACAGGACATTTATCCATAGGTGTTTGCTCACATGGCATTTGATGTATTTAGTACATCGCGGTTTGCCTACGTCACACTCGATTTTTGCGCTTGACCTCCGTCAAGCTTTGTCTTTGCCAACAATGTAGATAATGGTAATATACGTGAATTACCTTATTATTGCTGCATGACATCTCATAAATAAAACATTCCCGCATACAGTTAGCACTCTAAAAATTTTGCCTTATGTTTTTGTCATAAAGAAACACTTTTATAACCAGAATTTCAACAAAATATACGACGGAATGTCTGCACCCACCACGTGTTTTCGGGTGGTTTGACGGAGGTTTTGCTAGGCAACAGGTCACATGATGGATAGGTTAATTGCTACTTAGAGTCTTTGCTCACAAGAGATATGGTCTTCAGGTACCTCAACCATCTACAGTAGGTTCCATACTAGATACCCGTCAAGTCTTGTGACGTAGGCGACCACGGTTCTTCAAACAATTATGTCCTTTGCTGTGTCAGCAGCATAATCTCAGGATGTCACTGGCTAGTCTTCCGATCCATTAAAGCTATCCAGCTTCGATCACCTAGTTCTGATTTGCATTTTGTTGCTAGAGTCAATACTAATACAGCTGTATTTGAACTAGGGCATTCTCTGTTGCTGCACCAACTCTCTGGAATATGTTCCCTCTTAGTGTTAGATCAGTTGAAAATATTATACAATTTTGCCGTCATTAAAAAACTTACCTTTAAACCTCGCGTATCCACCTTAGCTCCCTGGCGTATCGATCCATCTGTTAACGACTTTAATGTGGCTTATCGATTCTGATATTAACTAGCCCTTTTGTATTGATGCGCCTCTGAGCTTGGATTCCGAGGATTTAGGCACAAAAGAAGTTACATTATTAGTATTATAAATACTTTAATAACAACTGTGGTAGAGTTTTAGTCATATAAACTGTAATCATATACCTCACACGTACAATAGATATCCATGCTGCCTTTGCACCAACACAGACCTGATGAAACCAAACCAAACCATTTCGGTGCATCTGTACTATTTTTCTCTTCGCAGTGTTTTACAAAAGAAGATTGTGTACCGACTTTAAAACACGGTCACTGTTATACCACATTTTTACGCATCGCTACTAAACAGACAGAACAAAATAAATACATTCATGATCTCTATATGCACCAACTCATGCTACACACCTCACCAATTCTATGCAATAAAAACACAAGACAGCTGTAATAACTTTTTGTTTATTGTAGCATATTCCCGGAATGTTTATTGTAAATGTATTCTGTACACATCCAGTCTGGTAATGTGCAAAATGTGCCCACCAGTGCACATTAACTAAAGCCAGGTGGTTTCTCACCCGTTTCACGATTGATCCAATCGCGATACCTGACGTTCCGTGTAGCACGGTGAGTTGACATGACATGACATGACGTGTGATGTGTATTTAACGTCGTAGACATGTGGTCTGTTTCACTCACATTCTTATTCAGTTATCGTGTATACTGTCAAAATCTCGGAAACAAAATTTTCGGTGATACATTTTTAAGGATTAAAAAACAGATGATTCTGTTTAATAGTGGCTTTCCCATTGCCTTAGTGGGATGGTCCTCTCGTCACAATGATGAACGCGAATCCTTAATAACTGCACGTAAGAGCCGGGTTAATGTGTTTATAATATCAATTATTAATTGCATACAATTTAAGAATATTTTAAGACGTTGTTCTTGTATCAACATGGCTTGACAAATTCTAATAAATGATATGTTCAACTAAATAATTGGTTATTATTAACAGAGATATTTACATTAACTCTATAAGAGGTTTGACAATATATTAATTGTGTTGAAGGTGAGAAGTTAATAATTTCTGCTGCTTGAATTTTTACATTTGGACTTGAGTGCCAATAATAACTTCGAATGCTAATGAGGATAACATTGACAGCATATAACAACAACATGGTTTAATTCAGACAGATAGATCCAGATATACACGTTTTTGATTAAAATAAAATATACAGATATACAGAGACGTGCTTTAAAAGAGTAAAGATTATTTATTAACATGCATAGGACAAGTCAAATAGGCAAAATAATTATTTTATATATCAAATATATTGGACGGAGCTTCCTGCTAACCCTCTACGTACAAAGTTAATAGTCGGTTTGATGTGCAAAGGGGGTTGTGTTTATGGTTATATTTATGGCTAGAACTAGGGTTTGGTTGAAGGTTAGTGTTAGTTTTCATGGTACTTTTGACAACATTTCCATGAGGTGTTTACATGCCTTTGTACGTGGAGCGGTAGCACGAAACTTGCTCCAAATATCTTCGGCGTGTAAGTTTGTAGCCGGTCCCTTAAATGCCGATAATGATAAACGATTAAGCAATAATCGTAATGTCTCCCATCACCTCCTCAGCTGGCCCTAAATTACCCATCGAATGAGGGAAGCAACGGAGCGGAACGCTGCGAGTCGGCGCCATCGCAATCTGCCTTAGAAGATCTAACCACTTCCAGGCAGATTCTTTGTACATTGCTCTCACAGGAAGACAATTTGCGGTCCGTGAGAGCACCTGGAGATTCGTGTGGCTTAATGTTTCCTCAGTAATATGTGCACTTTGGACTACTTTTCGTTTGAACAATGTGCATTATTTAGGGGAGCGCAGTGGCGCAGTAGCTGGAGCATCGGACTCTAATCGAATCGAGAGAACCCGGGTTCGAATCCTGTGCTGCCGTGTTGAACTTTGGGCAAGTTCGTCCACTCTACGTTGCTCCAATTTGCTGAATAATGAGTACCTGGCTTTATGCAGTGGTGGGTATTTGTGTACGAATAGTCTTCGCGCGTTAGTTGCAGCTTGGATGAATAGTTTCCAGAGAAGACGAGATGGTGTTCGATTGAACATATTTACTAATTTTCAAATAATACTATTTTGTCTTGCTTGTTTTTTGTTAATAGAATTTGGCGTATGATGACTCAAAGAATAACACTGTGTCAGGATTAATATGATAAAACATGCTCATAGAAATGTGTGATAAACAGTTTGGCAGCGAAATTTTGTTAAAGTACATTTGCACAAAAGGAAACAATTTGCACAAATAGAAGGCCCAAAGGCATGATCCTGATTTCAGATGTAAACCACAAATGACACATTCTCACCGTAAGAGAATCGATGATCGCGTATGCCTACATTGTCGTATTTAGTATTCAAGCTTAACGTATCCTTATTACAATTACAAGGGCATTTATCTAGTTTAATTCAACACAATCAGCTGTGTAGACGCAGTGTCACCCCTCTCCGGTATTCCCCTCGTGCAATCTCGAGTACATAAATCAGCTTCTGAGAAGATAATTTAACCCCAATGGGAATATAATCTGCAACACGTGTTGGACTCGCTTCATTTGGGATGACTGCACAGTAACAGGTGTTGATAAATTATGCGCAATATCAGCCCCAGCGGGGTTAATACCCGCCTGGGAAGGGTGGTTACGTCATGTTAGATTAAATAAAATCAATTTGGGAAAACACGCAGGGCGGTTTGTATATCAATTTACTAGTTATCTGAGTGTCACTTCTATCGTTATGTAATTTCGCTGGATTTCATTGGCATTTTCTCTTGAGACTTTAGTAGGTTTTGTGTTATCAATACATTCGTATGGCATATTTATTTTGTACATATAGGCATATAGGCGCCAGAGTCTGTTGCATGATGGTGGGAGGCCGTTGGTTGTTACCAACAGATTGGTGGATCAAAATATACTCGATCCACATCCCAAAA
Source organism: Paraescarpia echinospica (assembly GCA_020002185.1). NCBI lineage: Eukaryota > Metazoa > Annelida > Polychaeta > Sabellida > Siboglinidae > Paraescarpia > Paraescarpia echinospica. Next base: position 30,459,995 of record CM034541.1, read on the forward strand.
ATAGCGGGAGTCTAGACCTTCCCAGACACCGAGTTCAGACGCACACGCATGCACGAACGAAAGAACATGCATACACGCACTCACATACACACACGCACACACACGAACGCACACACATACACAGTTACACATAATTATACTACAGTTGTAGTATTTTCAGGCAGATATAGGTATTACTTGGCATATTGCGATAATGTCAAACGTGCATACATATTTACAGCCCGGGACAACCTGTACACACACACACACACACACACACACACACACACACACACACACACACACACACACACACACATATATATATATATATATATATATATATATTAATATGTAATATATATTATATATATATGATCACAGATAAGCTGACACGAAGTATGTTCGCACCAAGACGTATATGTTTGCTTCGATTGGTGGCGGATAGTTCAGTGGCGTATTTATAGAGAGGGACAGATATTGAGTCATGTCCCCTTTGACAATGGTTTCCTTAGTTTTTTCTATAGGCCATAATTTGTCGCGTTTGAGTCTCCCCCCCAGAATTAACATTTTAAAACGTCAATAATTGTACAGGATTAAAATCATACGCAAGTATATAACAACGTTATGATACTGCCGGTACATACAAGGGACATAGCCAACCATCATTATCATGTTTCACTAATATTTACTTATAATCACTATGGTTATGTAATTTACACAGGATCAACATTTGTATAACTAGTTCGCGGGCTTTGTCCCCTTTCTGGTCGCATACGGATAGATCAATGTCGACAATTTTTCCAGATCCTAAATATCTCAGAGAAAGAGCTATATATTAGTGGTAGACCTACTGGTGACCATAGCCTTAATGCCTATGACACGCTCTACTGTATATTTTACTGAGAAAACTTTCCGCTACGCGAATCCCCCGGTGTTCCCACGATGGCGAAATCATCTTTCCTGTGTGTGAATTGTTCAAAGAATGTGCCTAGAAGTGGTCAGATCTGTTAAAGCAGATTGCGCTGGACAGAGCGTGTCACAAATACAGACGTGATTATTACTATCGGCTGGAATGTATATAAACCAATAAGATACACGAACACAAACAACAATTTGGTCACGCCATCAGAGAAGAAAGAATTACACGGGACACATTCGGGAAGTGGTTGACAGCCAAGTAGGCAGAGGACGACCAAGAATCATGCACAATAACTGCACGAATTGACGGGGTACGTGATAATCAGGTCAGAAAGGTCCACTTTGGCACATTTAAAGTGTAAAAATAGTGTGTTGGTCAGGATAACCTATATTCATGTACATGTACAAAACTAATCTAATTATGGCATACGTTCACGCCAATGCGCCCCGAGCCAAAAAAACTCCTGGACCTGCCGCTGTTGATTATGTTTCAGACAGAGTTTCGTCTTTCTTAAAAATAGGGCTGGCAAACTGAATCATCTGATAAGAGGTGAACTATAAATACGAGTTTACACGAACAATTCTAAAAGGTCATTAGAGTTTGGTGAAAATCAGTAATGATTAATGCGTTTGGGCGTACTTGAATCCACGTAATCGTCACTAGCCTCGGAGGACATTGCGTTTTATTATTGTTACGATATAGACCTAAGTATCGTATTAAATTTGTACTAACGAATTCTATTTTATTGCGCAATGATTTCAAAATATATCCGTAAGACACTGGTACGGATGCTTGCATCGACGACGAGGCTGTTCTCTCCGTTATTAGTTAAATGTGGCTGTATGAAGGAAAGTAAAAGGAAAAAGTAACAGGACAAAAGGTAACATGTTACGTCGATTATTATGACTATTTGACACGCTATGAAACTACTTTTTATGAAACCGGATGAAAAACAGAGCTTTCTTTTCGTGACCGTTGTATTGTTACTTTCGTCCAAGCAGTATATGTTTACTTTTTGTCCGTTACTTGTTTCCTGCTACTATCATCCCGAATAGTAATTCTGTTTTAAACAGGTGTGAGAGCCAAACCATTACAAAACTGGATACTTTTCCCATAGCACCTACAGATTTAGATGGGGCGTCGGATAGAGTATATGTTGTGTAAACTCTGAAAAGCAACGAGTATAATGTCTTGCTGTTGTAAAAGATAAATTGGGATAAACATTTATATGAGGATCACTTACCTAGGTCCCTACGACCAGTGTGACGCCAGTATAAGGTGACGTTTTGACCCTTTATTTCCCTGCTTCTGGAATGACCCTGCCTGAATGTTGAAGTGGACAATCAACGGGTTAACCTGCAAAACTGCCACAGCTTTCTCCCACTTGAGCCGACACTCTGTCTTTTCAGTGACAATGCATTCCACTTATTTGCATAACTGTCGTCGATGACATCACGCGACAGATCGACATCACACCTTGCTCAGATAATGTCGCCACTACAGCAAGCGTATGGCAACATAATTGAAATCGTCCTGCCAGGACGCGACTGTTATCACTGAAACATACCATTGTGTTACATCGTTGAAGTGCGCGATGTAATCGGGTAGGACCGCATCAGGGTTTGAACAGATGTTGGATTACGGAGACAAGGTAATGTTGCGTCACGACACGATATCGCGTAATGTGGATGACTTGTCAGCGGTACTGGATCCTTTGGGATGTCCTTTCCTTGATTCAGTTCCACACCCAAAAGCGTTGCCGCAATGTTTCAGCGAATACGTTAGTTATACATGTTAGAGTAGCGAATGAAATTGAACATAAATTTCTCGAGATAAACATAAGCGCTGACTTCAACATTGACGATACGTAGATATGTATTTTACAATGTGTATATAGAGGTTTGCACGCAACACCTACAGTGACTACTGAACACATATATAGAACTAAATAATTATATTTTATAACACTGCATGACAATATTTTCACACACGCATACACCCACACCTCGCACGTACGCACATACACGCTCAGCACACGCATCATCTCATTAATTCACTCGTACACATCCGCACATGCGCTCCCTCGCTGTCCTTCCTTCCCTTATCTCTTTTTCTGCATCCCTCTATTCCTCTCTCCTCTCTCCCTTCTCTCTCTCTCTCTCTCTCTCTCTCTCTCTCTCTCTCTCTCTCTCTCTCTCTCTCTCTCTCTCTCTCTCTCTCTCTCTCTCTCTCTCTCAGACACACGTATGCGCGCGCACACCCACACATACGCGCGCGCGAACACACACACACACACACTTCGAGAAGCCGACTGTACTTCAAGTTTCTCACAAATCCTATTATTAGGCCTACCGGTGGTTTCTGCCAACGTCACATAACTTTTCTATCACCTCTCATTTACGATGTTGCTGGTTAAGGATGAAAGTACCACAGATGGTCTTCAAACATTGGTAACAAACGAGATCTAGTAATCTTGTATAGGCGTGAATACAGCAAATGCCCTCTCTGTACTGACATTCGCTATCACCGTGCAATGATGGAGTCTGATGGAGAAACAGGAATGGATCTGGCTGGCATCGAGGTAGACATGTTAATCGGTCTGTTAAGGACGCTGAAGCAAGCTTTGGTTAATCGTCCGTACTACATCATTGATGAAGATAGATTGCCGAATTTCCGGATATTCTAAATGGACTTTTCCTTGCGCAAGGACTTGGCTAGCCTTCATATTTCTTGCAGAAAAAAATCTGATCAATGCCAGAGCGATGGTACTGCTTGTCTGTGCATAGGCGCGGGGAACAGGGGAATAAAGCGGACAGGTGCTCCCCAGGAATTCCGGTGGGTGGCAGACATATGATTCAGCCCCCCTCCCTCAGTAAATATGAGCCTCGCGGTGGATTTTGGGGGTGTACAAAACGAGGTTTTGGCGAGCCTCAGTGGGGTGCAATTGGAGGCTTCTGGTGAGCTTAAAAAATGTTGAACGTCGACGCGTCGACGCAAAAAATACTCTACAGCACGCACCGCATGATCCGACTGCGGAGGGTGCTGAAGCTACGGCTCAGCCCACACAATATTAATTTCGTTCCCGCGCCAGTGTAAGCAAAGTTGTGTCGTCGACATTTTGCACGGACTGTACAGTTTAGTCGATGTATTTGTCAAACGTCCAGACTCCAAATTGCACCTATTTGTTTCATTACACAGAGTGGCATTATCTAGTGAAAATCTCTAAAGACAACGCTTGGTTGGACCTGCATGGACGTAATAGTATTATAAATAAATAATGTAACATGCCCAGAACACATCATTCCACTACTTCGTGTTTACTTCATGTACTCTAGTGTGAGGTATTGTGCTATGTTTACTTCATGTACTCTAGTGTGAGGTATTGTGCTATGTTTACTTCATGTACTCTAGTGTGAAGTTACGCTGAGGTATTGTACTATGTTTACTTCATGTACTCTAGTGTGAGGTATTGTGCTATATTTACTTAATGTACTCTAGTGTGAGGTATTGTACTATGTTTACTTCATGTACTCTAGTGTGAGGTATTGTGCTATGTTTACTTCATGTACTCTAGTGTGAGGTATTGTGCTATATTTACTTCATGTACTCTAGTGTGAGGTATTGTACTATGTTTACTTCATGTACTCTAGTGTGAGATATTGTACTATGTTTACTTCATGTACTCTAGTGTGAGGTATTGTGCTATGTTTACTTCATGTACTCTAGTGTGAGGTATTGTACTATGTTTACTTCATGTACTCTAGTGTGAGGTATTGTACTATGTTTACTTCATGTACTCTAGTGTGAGGTATTGTACTATGTTTACTTCATGTACTCTAGTGTGAGGTATTGTACTATGTTTACTTCATGTACTCTAGTGTGAGGTATTGTGCTATGTTTACTTCATGTACTCTAGTGTGAGGTATTGTGCTATGTTTACTTCATGTACTCTAGTGTGAGGTATTGTGCTATATTTACTTCATGTACTCTAGTGTGAGGTATTGTACTATGTTTACTTCATGTACTCTAGTGTGATGTATTGTACTATGTTTACTTCATGTACTCTAGTGTGAGGTATTGTGCTATGTTTACTTCATGTACTCTAGTGTGAGGTATTGTGTTATGTTTACTTCATGTACTCTAGTGTGAGGTATTGTGTTATGTTTACTTCATGTACTCTAGTGTGATGTATTGTGTTATGTTTACTTCATGTACTCTAGTGTGAGGTATTGTGTTATGTTTACTTCATGTACTCTAGTGTGAGGTATTGTGCTATGTTTACTTCATGTACTCTAGTGTGAGGTATTGTGCTATGTTTACTTCATGTACTCTAGTGTGAGGTATTGTGCTATGTTTACTTCATGTACTCTAGTGTGAGGTATTGTGCTATGTTTACTTCATGTACTCTAGTGTGAGATATTGTGTTATGTTTACTTCATGTACTCTAGTGTGAGGTATTGTGTTATGTTTACTTCATGTACTCTAGTGTGAGGTATTGTGCTATGTTTACTTCATGTACTCTAGTGTGAGGTATTGTGTTATGTTTACTTCATGTACTCTAGTGTGAGGTATTGTGTTATGTTTAGTGTGAGGTATTGTGCTATGTTTACTTCATGTACTCTAGTGTGAGGTATTGTGCTATGTTTACTTCATGTACTCTAGTGTGAGGTATTGTGTTATGTTTACTTCATGTACTCTAGTGTGAGGTATTGTGTTATGTTTACTTCATGTACTCTAGTGTGAGGTATTGTGTTATGTTTACTTCATGTACTCTAGTGTGAGGTATTGTGCTATGTTTTCGTGGCCTTGATTATTTGCGTTATTGTACAAGAAATGACATTTGCTCACTCTGCTCGTTTATACTTCAATTACTACAATAATACTTTATTATTCATGTCGTTGTGTGCTCTTTTAGTATGGCCAAACCCAATCGTGTTTCATATTTTGCCAATAAGATGTAATCTATGTGTTGTTGATATTTGAACATTTCTTAAATCATGTTTTTCCAATCCACTGATCGTCTTATTTTCTTATAATTTCATAACGTTTCCTTCCCTAACCAGTCCAATAAATGTCTTCAATTAGAAATTTCGAAAATACTTCATGGCACCCTCCCTACATTATCAAACCCTTTACGTGGCGTGTAGTTTTGTTGCAGGATACTACACAGCATGGATCTGCGTCAGCAACAAACATCACATCCCGCTACGCTCGTCTGCATGCTACTTAATTGCAGCGATTTGATAATCTCGTTAATGGACACCATCACATTCCTGCCACCAACTGGTCTATGTCCCGTTACATTTCCACGGGCCATTTTCGCGGTGACTTGCGAAGTCCACCCATGAAGCGCAGCAGTTACACCATTACGTACGTTTCATCTTAAACTCCGCTGACCAGTTAATTTCTGCTGTCGCTAATTACGGCATACCAAATATTTGAGAGATAAATATGGGGACAGACTGAGAAAGAGCGAGAGCGAGAGAGAGAGAGAGAGAGAGAGAGAGA
>CM034541.1:30467403-30537403 GCA_020002185.1 Paraescarpia echinospica
GGATGACACATCACACGAGAGCACCGACGAGACAAGAGACGAGACTATGACCGAGATATGTCACGGGACTACGGATGACACGAGACTACGGATGACACATCACACGAGAGTACCGACGAGACAAGAGACGAGACTATGACCGAGATATGTCACGAGACTACGGATGACACATCACACGAGAGTACCGTCGAGACAAGAGACGAGACTATGACCGAGATACGTCATGAGATTACGGATGATACATCACACGAGACTACGGATGACACATCACACGAGACTACGGATGACACATCACACGAGAATACGGACGAGACAAGAGATACGCCACGAGATTACGGATGACACATCACACGAGATTACGGATGACACATCACACGAGACTACGGATGTCACATCACACGAGACTACGAACGAATCGAACTATAGACACGAGTTGTACAAACGAAACACTAAACTTAGCCCAACACGTGACACGAATTTAACACAGACCTTCTAGTAGGACAAATGAAACACTATAGTTTGACCAACACACTGAACGAATCGAACTATAGACACGAGTTGTACAAACGAAACACTAAACTTAGCCCAATACGTGACAAGAATTGAACACAGACCAACTAGTAGGACAAATGAAACACTATAGTTTGACCAACACACTGAACGAATCGAACTATAGACACGAGTTGTACAAACGAAACACTAAACTTAGCCCAACACGTGACACGAATTGAACACAGACCAACTAGTAGGACAAATGAAACACTACAGTTTGACCAACACACTGAACGAAACGAACTCTAGACACGAGTTGTACAAACGAAACACTAAACTTAGCCGAACACGTGACACGAATTGAACTCAGACCAACTAGTCGGGCAAACGAAACACTATAGTTTGACCAATACACTGAACGAATCGAACTATAGACACGAGTTATACAAACGAAACACTAAACTTAGCCCAATACGTGAATCGAATTGAACACAGACCAACTAGTAGGACAAATGAAACACTATAGTTTGACCAACACACTGAACGAATCGAACTATAGACACGAGTTGTACAAACGAAACACTAAACTTAGCCCAACACGTGACACGAATTTAACACAGACCAACTAGTAGGACAAATGAAACACTATAGTTTGACCAACACACTGAACGAATCGAACTATAGACACGAGTTGTACAAACGAAACACTAAACTTAGCCCAACACGTGACATGAATTGAACACAGACCAACTAGTCGGGCAAACGAAACACTATAGTTTGACCAACACACTGAACGAATCGAACTATAGACACGAGTTGTACAAACGAAACACTAAACTTAGCCCAACACGTGACACGAATTGAACACAGACCAACTAGTAGGACAAATGAAACACTACAGTTTGACCAACACACTGAACGAAACGAACTCTAGACACGAGTTGTACAAACGACACACTAAACTTAGCCGAACACGTGACACGAATTGAACTCAGACCAACTAGTCGGGCAAACGAAACACTATAGTTTGACCAATACACTGAACGAATCGAACTATAGACACGAGTTATACAAACGAAACACTAAACTTAGCCCAATACGTGACACGAATTGAACACAGACCAACTAGTAGGACAAATGAAACACTATAGTTTGACCAATACACTGAACGAATCGAACTATAGACACGAGTTGTACAAACGAAACACTAAACTTAGCCCAACACGTGACACGAATTGAACACAGACCAACTAGTAGGACAAACGAAACACTATAGTTTGACCAACACACTGAACGAATCGAACTATAGACACGAGTTGTACAAACGAAACACTAAACTTAGCCCAACACGTGACATGAATTGAACACAGACCAACTAGTAGGACAAATGAAACACTACAGTTTATTAGCACTGAACAGAAACGAATCTAGACTGAGTTGTACAGAGCGACACTAAACAGCCGAGCACGTGACACCGAATTGAACTCAGACCAACTAGTCGAGACCCAGGCGAAACACTATAGTTTGACCAATGCACTGAACAGATCGAACTATAGACACAGGTATACAAAACGAAACACTAAACTTAGCCCAATGCACGTGACACGAAGGTGAAGACACAGACCAACTAGTGGGACAAATGAAACACTATAGTTTATTAATACACTGAACAGATCGAACTATAGACACGAGTTGTACAAACAAGGAAACGCAAACTTAGCCAACACGTGACAATTTTAACACAGACCAGCCTAATTGGGACGATGAAACACTACAGTTTGACCAACACACTGAACGAATCGAACTATAGACACGAGTTGTACAAACGAAACACTAAACTTAGCCGAACACGTGACACGAATTGAACTCAGACCAACTAGTCGGGCAAACGAAACACTATAGTTTGACCAACACACTGAACGAATCGAACTATAGACACGAGTTGTACAAACGAAACACTAAACTTAGCCCAACACGTGACATGAATTGAACACAGACCAACTAGTAGGACAAATGAAACACTATAGTTTGACCAACACACTGAACGAATCGAACTATAGACACGAGTTGTACAAACGAAACACTAAACTTAGCCCAACACGTGACACGAATTGAACACAGACCAACTAGTCGGGCAAACGAAACACTATAGTTTGACCAACACACTGAACGAATCGAACTATAGACACGAGTTGTACAAACGAAACACTAAACTTAGCCCAACACGTGACACGAATTGAACACAGACCAACTAGTAGGACAAACGAAACACTATAGTTTGACCAACACACTGAACGAATCGAACTATAGACACGAGTTGTACAAACGAAACACTAAACTTAGCCGAACACGTGACACGAATTGAACACAGACCAACTAGTAGGACAAACGAAACACTATAGTTTGACCAACACACTGAACGAATCGAACTATAGACACGAGTTGTACAAACGAAACACTAAACTTAACCGAACGCGTGACACGAATTGAACTCAGACCGACTAGCGGGCAAACGAAACACTATACTTTGACCAACACGCCGAACGAGTCGAACTATAGACACGAGTTGTACAAACGAAACACTAAACTTAACCAAACACGTGACACGAATTGAACACAGACTAACTAGTCGGACAAACGAAACACTATAGTTTGACCAACACGCCAAACGAATCGAACTATAGACACGACATCACATACCTTCATGTCAAGAGACGACCATCTGTTCGGATTCACGTCCAATGAGGCAATCACAGGACTCGTATGAGGTATCGCTTCTTTTAATGGAAAACGTATATTAATTAGTCAGAGTATAGCCATCTACCGATCCGGCGTTGCGTCCCTAGTAGAAGCCGCCATGATAGTCAAGTTACTTCCGGTACCACGTCACTTCCGGCGTAGAGACCCCTAGTGGATAATCGGAGTACTACGTCACATACTGCCATAGCAAGCGAATTTGAAAACTACTACGATCGAAAACGACTATGTCAATAACATGTAAGGACAACCACCTGACAGGACTTCATTCAAAGAGGTGATCATCACGGTTTCCGACGCCACTCAACGGACACCAATGTAATTAGTCAGAGCATCGCCATCTACCGGCCATGATAGGTCTCTATTCGTTGACACACTTCCGGAAATATCGGAAGCGTAGAGTCCGCCATGACAGTCAAGTAACTTCCGGTGCGACGTCACTTCCGACGTAGCGTCCCTAGTAGAGGCTGCCATGACAGTCAAGTAACTTCCGGTACGACGTCACTTCCGTCGTAGCGCCCCCTAGCGGATAATCGGACTTTCGTCGTAGCGCCTCCTAGCGGATAATCAGAGTACTATGTCACATGGTGGCGCCATCTAGCGGTTAAAAATATCTAATTAGGTTAGCTAGAGAAAAAAAGTTGGGGTTAACGTCGCGAAAATTTATACAACAACCACTTTAGTGGTTGTTGTTAAAATTTTCGCGATGTTAACCCCAACTTTTTTTCTCTAGCTAACCTAATTAGATATTTTTAACCGCTAGATGGCGCCACCATGTGACATAGTATTCTGATTATCCGCTAGGGGGCGCTACGACGGAAGTGACGTCGTACCGGAAGTTACTTGACTGTCATGGCAGCCTCTACTAGGGACGCTACGTCGGAAGTGACGTCGCACCGGAAGTTACTTGACTGTCATGGCGGCCTCTACGCTTCCGGTGTGACGTCGCACCGGAAGTTACTTGACTGTCATGGCGGACTCTACGCTTCCGATATTTCCGGAAGTGTGTCAACGAATAGAGACCTATCATGGCCGGTAGATGACAATGTTCTGACTAATTACATTGGTGTCCGTTGAGTGTCGTCGGAAACCGTGATGGTCACCTCTTTGAATGAAGTCCTGTCAAGTGGTTGTCCTTACATGTTATTGACATAGTCGTTTTCGATCGTAGCAGTTTTCAAATTCGCTTGCTATGACAGTATGTGACGTAGTACTCCGATTATTCACTAGGGGTCTCTACGTCGGAAGTGACGTGGTACCGGAAGTCATTTGACTGTCATGGCGGCCTCTACTAGGGACACTACGTCGGAAGTAACGTAGTACCGGAAGTTATTTGAATGTCATGGCGACCTGATATGGCGGCTTCTACGCTTCCGCTATTCCCAACGACTATGTGTGTCAACGAATAGAGAACTATCATGATCGGTAGATGGCTATACTCTGACTAATTCATATACATATGTTTTCCATTAAAAGAAGCGATATCTCATACGAGTCCTGTGATTGCCTCATTGACCGTGAATCCGAGCAGATGGTCGTCTCTTGACATGAAGGTATGTGATGTCGTGTCTATAGTTCGATTCGTTTGACGTGTTGGTCAAACTATAGTGTTTCGTTTGCCCGCTAGTCGGTCTGAGTTCAATTCGTGTCACGTGTTCGGTTAAGTTTAGTGTTTCGTTTGTACAACTCGTGTCTACAGTGTTGGTCAAACTACAGTGTTTCGTTTGTCCTACTAGTTGGTCTGTGTTCAATTCGCCGTAGTCTCGTGTGGTGTGACATCCGTAGTCTCGTGTGATGTGTCATCCGTAGTCTCGTGGTATATCTCGGTCACAGTCTCGTCTCTTGTCTCGTCGGTACTCTCGTGTGATGTGTCATCCGTAGTCTCGTGTCATATCTCGGTCATAGTTTCGTCTCTTGTCTCGTCTGTACTCTCGTGTGACGTGGCATCCGTAGTCTCGTGACATATCTCGGTTAAGTCTAGTGTTACGTTTGTACAACTCGTATCTATAGTTTGGTTCGTGCAACGTGTTGGTCTAAGCATAGAGTTTCGTTTGTCCCACTAGTTGGTCTAAGTTCAATTCGTGACACGTGTTGGTCAAACTATAGTGTTTCGTTTGCCCGCTAGTCGGTCTGAGTTCAATTCGTGTCACGTGTTCGGCTAAGGTTAGTGTTTCGTTTGTACAACTCGTGTCTATAGTTGTCTATTTTCCTGAAAACGGAGGGATTTGCTGCGATAACACGTCTATTTTCCTGAAAAAGGAAGGAATTGATGCAATAACACATCTATTTTCCTGAAAAAAGAAGGATTTGACGCGATAACACGTTAAGATTAGTGTTTCGTTTGTCCAACTAGTTGATCTAAGTTCAATTCGTGACACGTATTGGTCAAAGCATAGTGTTTCGTTTGTACAACTCGTGTCTCGTCGGTACTCTCGTGTGATGTGTCATCCGTAGTCTCGTGACATATCTCGGTCATAGTCTCGTCTCTTTTCTCGTCGGTACTCTTGTGTGACGTGTCATCCGTAGTCTCGTGACGTATCTCGGTCATAGTCTCGTCTCTTGTCTCGTCGGTACTCTCGTGTGACGTGTCATACGAAGTCTCGTGTGATGTGGCATCCGTAGTCTCGTGACATATCTCGGTCACAGTCTCGTCTCTTGTCTCGTCGGTACTCTCGTGTGACGTGTCATCCAAAGTCTCGTGATATATCTCGGCCATAGTCTCGTGTGATGTGTCATCCGTAGTCTCGTGACATGTCTCGGTCATGGTCTCGTCTCTTGTCTCGTCGGTACTCTCGTGTGATGTGTCATCCGAAGTCTCGTGTGATGTGTCATCCGTAGTCTCGTGACATATCTCGGTCATAGTCTCGTCTCTTGTCTCGTCGGTACTCTCGTGTGACGTGTCATCCGAAGTCTCGTGATATATCTCGGTCATAGTCTCGTCTCTTGTCTCGTCGGTACTCTCGTGTGATGTGTCATCCGAAGTCTCGTGTGATGTGTCATCCGTAGTCTCGTGATATATCTCGGTCACAGTCTCGTCTCTTGTCTCGTCGGTACTCTCGTGTGACGTGTCATCCGAAGTCTCGTGATATATCTCGGTCATAGTCTCGTGTGATGTGTCATCCGTAGTCTCGTGACATATCTCGGTCATAGTCTCGTCTCTTGTCTCGTTGGTACTCTCGTGTGACGTGTCATCCGAAGTCTCGTGATATATCTCGGACATAGTCTCGTCTCTTGTCTCGTCGGTACTCTCGTGTGACGTGCATCCGAAGTCTCGTGACATATCTCGGTCATAGTCTCGTGTGATGTGTCTAGTTGATCTAAGTTCAATTCGTGACACGTGTTGGTCAAAGCATAGTGTTTCGTTTGTACAACTAGTTGGTCTGAGTTCAAGAGTGAGTGAGTGAGTGAGTGAGTGAACAGATACGAAGGCTGAGTGAGTGAGTGAGTGAGTGAGTGAGTGAGTGAGTGAGTGAACAGATACGAAGGGTGAGTGAGTGAGTGAGTGAGTGAGTGAGTGAGTGAGTGAGTGAACATATACGAAGGGTGAGTGAGTGAGTGAGTTAGTGAGTGAGTGAATGAGTGAGTGAGTGAGTGAGTGAGTGAGTGAGTGAGTGATTTGAGTGAGTGAGTGAGTGAGTGAGTGAGTGAGTGATTTGAGTGAGTGAGTGAGTGAGTGAGTGAGTGAGTGAGTGAGTGAGTGAGTGAGTGATTTGAGTGATTTGTTAATCGGGACTTAGACGAGTACCTTTACTTGTGAAGTGTAAGACACGAAAAAAGACGCAAGATAAGGTTTGCACATTTTATTACAACACAAACGTATTTACAGGTCGCGCTCCATAATTAAAAGAACCAGAGACTAGACATTGATACCAAGTCTTGCAAAGTTTAATCGTGTACATGACAACACTGCACCTCACTACTTCAGTCTTGCCTGCCATACGGCGAGGAGCCCTTAAGGGTCCAACAAAGTCGGTTCGGATACTTGGTTGCAGTATTGTTCTATACAGTCAACCAGTCTTTAATCAACCTCATCCTCCATTAGTGTCAGAACCATTTGTTCCATCGTGTTTCGCCACTGTTTCGAAACGAAGTATTGCAACCAACACTTGATACTACACATAGATAGTATCGTCTTGAGTGTTCAGCTTTGCACACCTTGGTTATGGAGCTAATTTTGACGCTAAGCCTAATCCTAACCCTAACCCTAACGCTGCCCGAAATCCTAACCTTAACCCTAACCCCAACCCTAATCCTAATGCTAACCACCCAACAATTGTGACATTGATCACTTGAGTAGAAGTTGTGCCGTCTTCAGTTGTGACATCGTCGGGAGCGGAAGTTGTCACATCAATCGTGTCGGCGGAAGTTGTCACATCGGCCGTGTCGGCGGAAGTTGCGACGTTGGCAGGCTGGGTAGAAATTGTGACACCGTCAGGAGCGAAAGTTGGTACATCGCAGTGTCTAGTGTACCAGATGTTCTCGCCCTCTGGTTCCGTCGGCACGGAAGGACGGTTGGTCACCGGCATGATGGATCGGTTCGTTGGCTCGTCCTCATCGCTCGAGTCTCCCGCATCGCAAGGTCGGTAATAAGGTGTCTTCAACATGATGATGATGTTAGCCGTGATGGCCTCGTAATACGAATGATGAGCCAACTGACAAAACACAGCGCTTATATAGTTAGTGAATGTGCCGAAAGGTCACGTGGTCGTGCCGAACGAGAACGGACTGTAGAGTAGAAAGTATACATTCACGGGCTGTAGAGTATATCAGACTTGCACAGCGAATACCAGTTCAAACCAGTTTGCAAACAGGTAACCATTTGAAGTAAGTTCAACTGTACTATGTAAAGACTGTCGTCGTTTCTCCTTGCACTGCTTTGGTGTGTTCAGCAGTAGAGACAGTCGCTTGGAGGGCCGATATTTGCCGCAACAGGGGGGAAGAGGGAGAAGTAGCGACGTTTGCAGCAATACGCTCCTTTTCTTGACGCTGAAACAGTGAAGGAATGAGCTTAATAATGAATGGTCAACTGGTATGTATAAGAAAAAATATAATATTATGGTCTTTTGAAAATGTTCTAACAAAATAGCATGAATACCTTTTGAACACTATGAAAAATTGAAGCTTACTGTTATCTCTTCAAGTTGTTCTTCAAGCTGTTGTTCAAGTTGTTCTTTACGTCGCCGCTGTTTATCTTGCTTCCTTTGACAGCAGCCCTGCTTCACATGAGCGGACCGATTCCCTTTATACTTGAAGGTACTGCCACACTTACAGCAAGTATAACGAGACAACAGCTTCTGACGCTTCGTCGGAGGTGACGATGTCAGGTTGATGGTTGGGTTGATTGCCGGAGCTGATGACAGAGACGAAATTGGTTTGATCGGCGAACTGGTCGTCAAACTGGTCGTCGGACTGGTCGTTGAACTGGTCGTTGGTTGTTGGTCCGGGTTGATTGTTGGGGTCGAGAGGTCGAGTGGTCCCGTAGCCGGAGAAGGCTGCGCCTTCGGTAGCAAAATCCCTTGTCGGACGTCATCACTAGTCATGTTGTTCATCTTCCAAAATGTAAGATATAATGACCACAAAAAACAGACGCAGGTCTTTTATAACAGTTCGACCGAACATAAAGGTCACGTGGTCGTGCCGAACGAACATTTGTCCACTAGGGGATGATGTTTGTAGTTCGTGATGTATCCGTCAGGGGACTCTATTGCACGCAAGCGTGCAAGAGACACGAATATTTGCAGTACTCCTACATTTACTTCACAACTTGTCCGTCAGATGGCACCACTTGTATAACCAGTCCCGAAAAATTCCGATAGGGGCGCTGCGGGTCAACCGCTTTTAGTACAAAAAATTCCGCCAGGGGCGCTAATGGACAAACTAAGATGCACGAAATTGGGAAGTACTCGAACATTTAGTTTACAATTTGTCCGTCAGGTGGCACCACTTGAATAGTTGTTTCCGAAAAAAATCGCTAGGGTCGCTGCTGGTCAACCTATTTTAATTCCAAAAAAATCCGCTAGGTGGCGTGCTATTTTAGCCCCGAAAAATCCCGGTAGGTGGCGCTGTTTCTGGCGGGAAATTATTTTAGTTCACCAACTCTCCGCTAGGTGGCGATGTTATAGTTTTGGCGGGAAATATTTAGTTCACCAACTATCCGCTAGGTGGCGCTTTTATAGTCCCGAAAAATTCCGATAGGGGCGCTATTTTATCCCCGAAAAATTCCGAAAGGGGCGCCACGTGACCTTAACCTACATCCGGGTACTTGACATACATCCGGGTACTTGACCTTGACCTTTGACCTTGACCTACATCCGGGTACTCTTGCACTTGCACCGCGCCGCGCCGTTGCCTACGCTACTTAACCTCCTTTACTACTATTATCTAATCCCGAACACTACATTTGTGGACATGCATGCACCTGATAGCAGGTTAGATCACATAGCAACGAACACAACAATACGCACAAACACACACATCACCATATCTCCCGACTTAGATACGTTTCTTAATTAGAAGAAACGTCGTTTTGTGCCACCATTTAAAAAAGCATACAGTCGACACGGATGAAAACCAACAAGAAAATGATCAAACCCAACAAACAAAGCAAAACACAAACGAACGAACCAGCCAACAAACAAACAAACATGCACCCCGACAATCACACAGACAAACACAGTGAAACATTCACCGACAAACAGCGCACAACTTCAAGAAATTGTAACAGATTATATGTGCTGCGTATGCAAAAGGGAAACACCACCCAATGCCCAATGTGATGTAGATGTAAACGTTTGGGCGCAATGCGATTTTCGTGTTCAACCGAGACGCCGATGCAATCACTGGGTGCACCTTATCTGTTACAACAGTTTTGAGTGAAGTACTTAAGAAAACATACCGGCGAAATCCAAATCTCGTTGTCGTTGAAGATGCCTGCAGCAAAATTCGTGCGTCCCATCTACGCTGTGTAAATTGTTCGCGTGTCACATGAATCAGTGCGAGACCACGTAATGTATTAAAATAGGCCAAGAGCGTTAGAACACGATATTTCATTACCACGAATTTTGACCTGCCTTGAATATTCCGGAGGTGAGTATACACACAAACTGAAAATACAAGACAGTCAAGTCTCAAGAGCCTTGGCTTGGGCTTGGAAAACTCCGTATGGTATCATAAACCTTGATAATATCCAATTACAGTAGACAGTTGTACTTTACGTATAGACTATAGTATATAATTACAGGCAGATGTCTTACCTTTCTTTTATGTTTGGAAAACGTAAAAATGCAACACCATGACGTGACGACTTTCTGTTTTGGCAATTCTTAGCCGAACAACAGAATCAGAATCAATTTATTTGACCTATAAATACGATACATATACAACGAATAACGTAACAACATTCCTGCTTTACGCTAACATCGCGCTTGCCTCCCGAATGGCGGACAAAAACCTTCAGTGTAGACTGCCATTTTCTCGCTCAGTGACGCCTCCTGTCCAAATAGAGGCTCCTTGGGCTATACTTCTGCAAGAAGGCGCCGCTCTATTTCGCATCGTCTGTTCCGAGCACGAGCTCTTTTTTAGCAGTTAGGCCGCCATTCTGAAGAGTTGCCAAGCCAGATCATATGCGTGTAATGCCTCCAAAAGGGCGGACAAAAACCTTCATTGTATACTGTCGTTTTCTTTCTCATTGACACCTCCTGTCTAGATATATGCTCCTTGCTTATTGGCACGATTCGAGATTACGTGATATCTGGTCTCGTATCCTAGCACCGGCCTTTGGCGGGCTGTACAAAACAACAGCGAGAAGGCGCACCGGCGTCTATTGCAATCAAAGGAAGGAAATAGTTCATTATTTGTTTTCAGCTGTGCATCTTTTGCAGGTCATCTGAAGAACCAGCATAGTGTTCTTAGTCTTAGGCTTTGTTAGTGGCAGTGTCCTTCAAGACGCCGCTGCATTGTTTGAGTCCAATGGTAGACAATGCATTTCATTGTATCTAGCCAAGATGGCGGATCACCTTGACCACCGGGAACCAAATAATGGCATTGACGTACGACTAATCGTCCCAAAGGTCGCGTGATGCCGTAATCTAAAAAGGGACGCGACACACGTTATTTTGAAAATAGTCTACCCAACAAAATGCCAACCAAAGACCGTGTATCAATACAAGACGGTCCAGCGCGCGCTATTCGCAATGTTCAAAAAAGTATGTAAATGGAGCCGTTTGACCGGTGTTCCGGAAACACGCCAAGCCAGAACATTACGCACGTGCCAGCCTCCCAAATGGCGAAAAAACACTCATTGTAAACAGCAATGATCTCGCAGCGTCCACGTTGGCGTGCTCTTACCGGCAGCGATGAACGTGCGTGTGTGATCGTGCGGTTCACTTTTGTACCAGCCAAAAAACAACTCAACGTTTTGGGGAGTTGTATTAATTATGGAAACATTAAAAAAATTTACAGTGGAAATGAATTGAGATGATGACTCAAGTAAACGGAGCAGAAAAGGCAACATAAAAAATGTCCATTGTCACTGTAGTAATACAAAATTGGCTGTGGTTTGTAGGTTGTTTGACAACATACATGGAAGGGGGTGGGAAATAAAGAGCGCAGATGTTTTCAAACATTATGTTTTAATGCATTAGGAGAAGATAAGCACGTCACCGTATGTTTTATTATTTAAGATGGCTCGGGTGCCTATCGTGTCGGTTGAATGTGTTACTTTTTTCAACTTAGAACGTTAGCCTGTGTATGTTTAGATATGTATGCCACACACACAAAAACAGCGACAGTGCCGTCATATTGAGAGAAATGCACACTAAATATCCTCATTTTTAAGGTAGTATTGGAATTCCCCTTCGCTAATCCCCTTTTGTTGACCACGTGGCACCCCGTGTCTATGTATGACCTAAATGCATGACGCCAAGCGTAATGAACTTCCTGTGAAAAAACATGGAGTCGCGCAATAGTGGGATTTTTGCCGCGTAAAGGTAAATAATTCTTAACCATTCCAAACCATTTACATTCGGTAAAACGGTTTGTTACTGCTGCATTTTAGTTTGAGGTTACGGATTAAGTTCCAGAATGTATGTGTCAACGAAGTGTATTAACACGTTAATCTGATTTTAGTAAAAGAAGCGTGCGTTTTCTACAAAAATGGCATAAGAGGTCGTCTCTGGATGTTGTTTGGATCAGCTATGCTTGCATATCTCTTTCCATTTATACAAATTGTAATGTTTTTGTGTTAATAGAAATACAGGTTATGTTGTGTTTAATGACAAAATAATTATTATACAAATATTTTTGTTTTGAAGCACTTGTGTAGAACAAACATATATGTATGTACGTTGACTGCCATCATCGTTTACCGGGAAGACGATGGCGTAGACATAAAACTGCGGCAGTAACATCGTTGATACCTCCATCGCGTTCATCGTCGTCATCTCTGCCCGTGTCCTCGCGTTCTTTGTCATCTCTGCCCGTGTCACCGCGTTCGGCGTCGTTAGCATATGACCAATCCACAATTGAATTCGTCGCGTTCGTCGTCGTCATCTCTGCCCGTGTCGTAGCGTTCGTCGTCAAATCTGACCGTGTTGTCATTGGACACACTGGGTCCTATATGTGCAATATGCAATATGCAATGTGCAATACACGGCATCAAATGGTAACATTTGTTAGGCGCAATTCCAAAACTCGTTCCGCATATAATGTTATTTCAAACAGCACAATCTTCAGCATAATTTGTTTTTTTAATAATGGAGATGGGACTTCGAAGAGCATTCACCATAGTAACGCATTGACAGGAGGGACTCGAAATAGATTGCGTTCACGGGAGCTATATAAATGATTTACATCAGCTTTGTATTTTTATTTTATTTTATAATTGCTTTAGTTTATGTCCAGCCCGAACGTAGCATATTACTTGTATAATCTTTATTCATCCAGTCCAGCATATACGTAACAATATCATTAAAACTAGTTTAAAATATCCTTGTCTGTGTTGATTTATTTGAGAATAGTCAAAGTGTCGTCTACATATATCGATGTGGATCATATGCAAAAGTTTATAAGTTGTATATATCGTAGCAAGATATATTTACAAATGCACATTTTGCCATTCTGCTAAAAGTTGTCCTTGCTATTGGTGATATAGTGTTTATTTTGTGATCAAGAAGAATAAGACAAAGAAGAAGAAGAAGGCATAATGTAGAGAACGACAATAACCAATTTTAAAATATCGCCCGTAGTGTCATTGTAGATGAGCTTTTGTAACCGATATTAATCGTCCTTTTTGTAGCAATATTTACTCCATGTATTGCTCAGCGTGTATTTGAAATAGTACTAATGATAAACGCTTTACCTTATTTATTTACACAGTTTCTGCTTTCTATAAATGTAAAGGCAAACTGGAAAAACACACACCTGTATAACTCGATCACATATTATATGTAACTTTATTCAACTCGAGAAATGTTAATTTCGATGCATCTTTCGTACATAACAATACCAAGTTATTTTACTTAAGATATGCATACGGTATATTTTCATAGCACGGTAATTTTAGCCACCACTTAGTAAACTAATAATATGTTTGAGCAGTAACATAGATAATTAAATATAAGATTTATAAATCTCAGTCGCACGAGGTATTCATGGTCTGTTTCCCAAGTGGCCGTGCGTATGTTGCATTTATTCATGTTTGCTTATATTTGGTCTTTGTTACTTTTCTGTTGACACCCGGTAGCAGGTTTTCCAGAGATAAGTTTGGCATGAAGTAAGTTCTTTGGAACTCTGGTGTTTGACATGCGCTTGACATGCAAAAGCCAGCATAGCTGAATTTTAATCATGCTCAAAATTCTGGTGCTTGATGTCCAGCTAACATAACAGTACTGGGCTAATACTGGCCCAATACCTACCGCCGGTTGATGTGGTACTGGCCCGATAACCTAATCCAGCACTGGCCCAATACGTGCTCTGCACAGAGGCTTTTAACTGGGCCAATACTGGCATGTTGTACTGGCCCAATGCTGGCCCAGTAATGGTCCAGCATTGGCCCAGTACTGCTACAATGCATTGGTCCAGTAATGGCAGGCGGTATTGGCACAATACTGGCCCAGTACTGTGCCGGTACTGGCTTGCTGAACTGACCCAATGCTGAAGCAGTAATGGTCCAGCATTGACCCGGTACTGGCACAGTACATTAGCACGTTAATGTGCCATTACTAGCATCAAATGGTGGCATAATATTGGAACACTAATGGCCCAGTATACTATTGTATACTGGTATACTGGACTGGTCAAATATAGGAATATTTGTGGCCTAACATTGATATGTATAGTAGTATATCTGTATTAGATAGCAACAAAAGCCAGGATATGAAACAAAACATGAACAGTTTTATTCATATAAAAATAATTACACATTATTGGCATGATCATGCCTGTCCTGTGCACGACGCTTCCTCCCGCCATGCCTGTCTCCTGCGTTCCTCAGCCACAGCATCATCTCTTTCTGTACAGTCGACTCGGTGATCCTTTGAATGAAAGGATTCCTCATAATGGCTCCTGAAACACATACACACACACACACACACACACACACACACACACACACACACACACACACACACACACACACACACACACACACACACACACACACACACACAAACACACACACACACATACATATATAGTTTTATCTAAAACATCAGTGCACTTCCTAAACAATAATTTATTTTCCAGTTTGGTCTCATAACATCTTTTTGTTCCCAAAATTAAGCTCAACCTGGGCGGGCTTTAACTGTAGTTTTGCACAAACTCAGGAATAGACTCCCCATCACTTTAAAACCATCTGAAACTAGGTACCTTCTGCAAATAGTAAATAACTTAACACATTTTTTCTACATTGCAATCCTATCCTACCATAATTTTCTGTATATAATATGCCAAAGAAATTATGGTAAATCCTCAGTGGTCCTCACTCTTTGAGTTCAAGTCCCTGAGGATTTAGGGGCCATAAAAAATATTATTTGAAAAGACGTCTCTCATATTAACTAATCCATAATCATTAATCCTTAGTTTGTACTGTAAGCAAGTAGATATAAAAGGATGAAGTAGCTATACTGGTACACACGTGTAATGAAACTGCTCAACAGCAGACTGCCAAATGCCTTTTTAGTTTCTTTTGTTTGGCTTTTCCAGCCACTTTTGCCTGCCCAGTTGTACTGAATGGCAACGGCATGGTGTAGCACATGCGACATCACACGCCGCACATTTTCTTTGACGTTGCCGCCGCCAATAGAGGCCAAGTCATGGGTCTGCAAACATACAGCACACACCAAAATGTTAATGAAAGCCCATGGTATATAGATTGCATAATCAGCTGGATAGAAACATGTTAATACTGGGTAGCAGAGGGGAAGTTTCGAATCGGAAATCAGTTTTGAGTGGAGGATCAAATACCTATACTATTCTTAATAATATTACATATATCAATGACTTAGATGATGACACAAGAGCTATTCCAGAAATAAATGTACGGGGAGGGGGGGGGCTGGAAGCACCATCCATATTTATTTGTTTCTAATTTAATTGTATATGAGTACTGTGATAATAGCAGTCCCCCCACTGCACCACACCATATAAAAATAACACACCCCACACAATATTTATGGAATAACACTAACAAGCAAAACACTTAAATTTGTGGACAACACAAATGTGTTTAGAAAGGTTAAACATGATGGGGTAAAATGAGAGGATCTAGAAATGGCCTGAAAATGGTGAATGTTATTCACTTTTGGGAAATGTAAAGTTTTTAATGCCTACACATAGAACATACAAGGAAACTATAAAATGAATACAAATATATTGCAGGTTTTATTACGATATTTAAAACACTTGAGATGAAGATATTAAGAGATCAATTAGAAGTTTTCATTATTTTCTCTTAGAAAGAATGATGTAACGATGCAAAAATAAGACTAAACTACAAACATGATCATACAAATACTCACCACCAGGTTTTTGACGTTCTTGTCGAGCAGCCTGACCTCCAGCTCCTCGACCTTGTTTACACTTGGCAGTGGGAAATCTATGTCCTCTGGCAGCTCTTTCACGTCTCCACTATGCAGTGGTTTTAACTGCTTCCGCAGAGTGGCCAGCTTTTGCACCACGCCATCCAGTGTCAGTTGGATGGCTGTCATACCTGACAGCATCTCCCTCTCAAAAGCTGCCAAAAATAAATACAACATGTAGAGTATTTAAAAAAATACTATGCACCTTGACTAGTACACATAATAGAAAACATGTATAGAGATGGCTACGTGCTAATATAGTCAAGAGTTTATTTTAAGATAGCATTTACTGTGCATGAAAATTTTATTTTTTTCGTTTTATTACTAGTATATTGTAATGCATTTTTTTCTGATTGAGAGTATTGTCACGAATACGTACTTGTCTGACCCAACATCGTAACACTTTCCAATGTTTTGATTGCAATGATAACACATGGCAATAAATCTAATCTTATTTCGTTTTTAAACTTGCAAAAACAAGGCTTTTGCACTGTTTATACACCTACATATTTGTGTCCGGGCTAAAGCTGTAAAGATGGTAAAGATAAAGGATATAGATGTTCATATCTTGTATTGTGGCCATATTGATTGGAATAATTACCTGAAAACTAAATTACCAATATTGGCCAAAATTGTCCGATGCTGCTCTTGAACAATGGAAGCCCATCAATATTTAACTGCAGCTGTATAGTGTCACAGTTTTTCAGCTTGGGATCAAGAGCAAGTGCAGACTTGATTGCCATTGTAATTCCAAAATGGTACTACAAACCACCAGCTATTGGTTTAATGCCATCAACTTTTGTTGTTGACAAAAGTGTTCTGGGATCTTTAGGTAGATCAGGGTGGAAACGTATAAGAACACCCAACAATTCTCCTAGAGCAATGTGGGTAATCCCATTTGTTATTGCCCATCTAGCCAACAAAGAATAGAGTCCATTTTGATCATGTTCGTCGTAATTTTCACCATCAGATGAAGATGGTGAAGAGTTTGGATCATCGGAGTAGACATTGTCATTCTCTATAAATTCTTCTTCACTTTCACCGACTGAAACATCATTGTCTTGAGGATGGCCCCCATCCACATCACTATGAGTATGAATATGATGACTATCTCTTTCTACATCTGTGGCTGTGTCCTACTTCTGATCCCTGACTACATCCCACGTCACGCTGTGCAGTGCCTGTCATTTCATTATTCTCATCATTGTTTGCAATATTTTGCATATGTTTCTCGACTCCTGCTAGAATTTTTCGACGTTTTGTCCAATACGACATGCTTTAATTGGACTGCCAACTTATATATCCAATAAACCTGAAAGAAAAATCATTGAAATACCATTTCTGTTCAAGAACGACTGAATAAAATAATATGTATGCCAAACAATATTTCAATGAAAAAGCTAGTTATCTATTAGGCTGATAATTAATAATAATAATGTAGCCAGACCAGTTTGATGCCGGGTCTATCGTTTGCTAGTTATGCAGACTGCTTCAATTATCACCCAGGCTAGCTATGTCAGTTTATATGTTATTTCTCAATTAAAACATTAATTTAGGTACAATTATACAATTCTGGGTATTCACAAGTATTGTATTTTTTATGTTGTCTTGATACGTTTAACTTAGGTATATTTAGTTCATTTTTATTTAATGCATTTATAGTCTTTTTATATATTTATTTATAAAAAACTGTATATATATATGCATATATATATATATATACATATATATATATATATATATATATATATATATATATATACGCAAGCAAACTCCTGCGAGCTTACGCACACTTTGCATCAACTGGTGTTCTCGTATATCATCAGACAGTATGGCAGGTATCTCTTAAACGAATAGCTTTTGTTATACGATTCATCGTTAACTAAGCAAGAAAATAAATAACAATGATTAACTATTGTCGAGATTTCGAATTACCCTCGATTTACCCAATTGTACGATACTTCGGCTTAGAATCATTTGAGGGATTGATGTACAGAACATGCTGCAGTAGCACATGCAAACAAATGATAATAGAGGTTAATGTCAACAGTAAGGTCGTAAACTGATATGCGCGCAGATCTCCACGCGCTGACACAACCTCTAAGCATGATCGTGTTTCATGTCTCAACTTACATTAAGATGCATTACTCGTACGTAACATACATGCTGCACTATTTGTGCGTCACGAACGTGTTGCAATACTCAATGCCGATCACACACGATCGTACAATTCTAGGCCTATCAATTTGATAGTCGTAAACTCGCTTGCAGAACACCAAATCTCTACTTTACGACGTATGTAAAACTAACATTACATTAATTGTATCTTCGATACGCATATACTGTTAACTTAGAGTATCGGGCGCGTGCAATACAGACACAGATAGTATTCGTACATCCATCCAGGAAGACTTACCACAGATGAGTCAATTTACACTAATTAACTTGATTGCATGATTGCATGATTACATAAATTGCTCTGGAAACTGGAAATGGCAAGTAATCGCGCTTTCATCTATGAATTCAGTCACGCACCTCATTAACTTGGAAAACACAGCGATTTCAAGTATCCCGGAGTGTATTACCACAGATCGTAATAAAACATAATATCGTGTGTTTTTACGATCAAACGTGAAGTCTCGGGCCGTTATTGCTTTTGGATGGGCACTTCACCAAACACAATAAACCGCAAATTAACGATTTATCGAGATTTCTAATTCACTTTATTTACTATCATACGACAATTAAGCAACGATTTAGGGATGGTTGGGGGATTGTTAAACACAGGAAGACGCATTAAACGTTACGCAATCGATACCAGTTTGGTTTAATGTAAGTTACGGTATCGGACACATGCACGAACATTTCACGCACGATCATCATCCCTGCCCCAATAATCATCCTTAGAGCTGATATTGATTTCATTCAGCAAAGTGAGCATCCATAATCACAAGTATACATTAAATCACCACCTGTAAAACTGGTACACTGAAACTAAGGGATATATGTTCTGTCAACATCGGAACCAGTTATCACTATACGGTGAACTAACAATTTCGATAAAAATCTTGTTCCAATAACTCTGTGATCTGGCACCCATGCGTCGATACCTAGGGAACCCAATAAACAGGTTTGTGACTCCCAATTTTTACTGCTGCAACCCCAACCTTTGTTTGCCTTCAAAAGGACGTGTTGGTTGGTTTCATTTGTGTGCGCGCGTGTGTGCGTGTGTACGCGTGTGCATTTGTGTATGTGAGTAACCTCGACCGTGTGTGTATATATATATATATAAATATATATATATATATTTCAAACGCTACAGCAACAAATATAAAATATCATTAATACAAAAGAGGTTGTATGTGTGGGTATTAATTGAACGGAACATTAAACGTACGTTAAGATACACTATCCTCACGAAGAGGAGTGACGCGCGACAAACCGGATTCGTAAGACATCCATTCTGTTTTAGTAGCGTCAATCAGTCAGTACTTGTCAGTCATGTTCAACATATTAAAATGTTGGTCTGGTTCAACGGACCCAAAATGGTGGTTAAACGTACCCCATAGTTGGGATCCAATACCCCATTCACACCCGTATTGTACAATATATTCGATATTTGACTCAAAAATATTGGAAGATTCGCCCCCACGAGTCTCCATTCCTACGCCTTAAAATAGGAAAACGTTCGTGTTTGTTTGAAAATATGTTACTCTCCTCAATGCACTGGTGCTGCGTATAATAGTTGTTATGTTGAAGTCAGCAGCAATGACAAAACGAGTCGTAAACAAAAACCGCCGCCACCCAGCCAACCAATTGCTTATACCACTCCACCAATCGTATATTGTTAATCTATCAGCAAACTGTGGCACTGTAATATGGTGATTGTCGTCATTGCTGGGTGGTGTGACTCACACGTTAACAAAACTATGTCCCACCTTACAATAAAGACTACGCGCACACATTCAATTATCCGCTCATATACCCTGTCTTGTAACAACTCACTGTCGTCCTCTGCGTAGGTTGACATTTAGAAATACATTGCATGAACGTTCAAGTTAAGTAACTGTCTGAATATTTGACGTCACGAGATACACGTTGGCTAATTGAATTTGATGAAACCTAATTTTGCTGAATTAAACAACTGTTTGGACAGACTGTATTTATTGTTGTTATCCTCAGTGACTCGAACCTCTGAACGCGCATCCTACGATCGGCTCGGTCAAAGGAAGAGTGAGTAAGTGAGTGATTGAGTGAGTGATTGAGTGAGTGATTGAGTGAGTGAGTGAGTGAGTGAGTGAGTGAGTGAGTGAGTGAGTGAGTGAGTGAGTGATCCTCGATGTGAAACAAAGACAAAACAGTATGTATAATATCAACATGTTAATATTTTGGTGGAACGATAATAATAATATGCTTTATTTATACACTCATATGAGGGCTTTGTTCATGGATGATGACAACTAATAGCTACTAAAATGTAGATAATAGAATTAAACATATAAAAAGACTACAAGTGCATTAAATTAAAATGTACTAAACATACCTGAACTAAAAGTATCAAGACAAACATAATAATAATAAATCAATAAATGCACAATACAATATTAATGACTAAATTATTAAAAATAATAGGCTAGTTAAGCTAATGAAACTTATAAAAATGGTAGAACTGCATTAAAATATAAACTGTATTAAATACACCTATGCTAAAATATCAAGACCTACTTAACATATAATAATAATACATAATAAGTAGACAACACGATTTAACGAGTAAATAATTTAAATAATAAGCTAGTATAATAGTACAAAATAATAGTAACAATAAATAATACGATGTGGAGTATAGAGAACCAGACATTAAACGCAAGCTTGAAATCATGAGACTTAAGACGCGCATTCAATTTGTCCATGCCCTCTCGACTATATAAGTATAGTCAAAGTACACTCTTTATTAAGAAACCAAATTGTTCACATAAATTCGGTTAATATTTGTAAGACATACTGCGTGAGATACATCGTATTCATTGTTCTCATAGTGCTACAGGTATGGCGTACAATGAAAACGGACATCATTGTACGTTATACTACGTTTCTGGTTTACGATGTCACGACACATTCAACGCATTTACGGACAATGTTATTCAAATTCCACATTAACTTGAGTAGTCAAGAGTAGAGATTCAAATGCTTTTAGAGCATGCGCAATACATTCAATACGTGCCTGGGGATGTGCCTTTGCATGTACAACGTGCCAGTTCGCACGCAAACATGTGCCACGGACAATAGACAGACGCAGTGCGTGGGCTGACTGATTAGTATAAAGGAGGGTTCGTCTCTCTGGGTCTGCACTCCTCTCGCCCCGTGTAAGAACATTGCGTTGAAGATACAAGGTAAGTTGCAAGCAATCACACTGCATGTATATTGTTTATGTATTACACGGTGTTCTTAAGTGAGTTAATCTTTACGATATCACTATTCACATTAGCAGTCTTGCACCCAATTTAGCCGGCAGGTGAATCCATTGATAACGTACGTTTAACAGAATCCAAAATGCGACAGTAGCTGTATTTGAGTGCGATATATTGTTGTTAAATAAAGTTCGGAAAAGGGACGGAATCTTAAGAAAACATACATAAACTTGCTTAATATACAATGGTGTATCCCGCAGGGCAATTATGAATTGATATTTCCATGTATCGGATTGGTTAGTTTACTTCCGAACGAATTGGTTAAGTCATGAGCATTGCTATCTAAATGGAGCATACGATGACGTCTAACATTACTGTACATGTCATCGTTCGCGGTCGTGTCTACTATGATATTCAAATAGTAGACTAATTTCCTTCTTAATTGATTAATTGATTGTAAAGGTGACCTCAATCGTGCCTAATTTACTGTGATCCTTGTCGTTTTCGTGTGTGTGTGTGCGTGTGCGTGTGCGTGTGCGTGTGAGTGTGTGTGTGTTTGTGTGTGTGTTTGTGTGTATACAGACAAGTTGTCATTGCATTACATAATTTAGTGTAGCGCCGTGGTGCAGTGTTTACTGCTTCTGACTCTCAACCGTGAGAACCCAGGTTCGAATCCTGTGCGGCGGTTATATGTTATATATATATATATATTTGTATGTATGTCTCTCCCTCCCCTCTCTCTCTCTCTCTACTACGTAAAAAAAGAACTAATACTGTTCGTATGGTCCTACTCTATGGTGAGGTTGTCATTACCACATAATCCCTTAAGAACACCCTTTACGTGAATGGGTTAACTGTTATTATGGAAATCGCGCCGGCGTAATTACAAAATTTGGAAGATATAAAGCACAATATCCACGGCACATGAGCGACAACATTATGTATATTTTACAGACGATTGGTACAAGTGCGACTACAGCCGGGGACAGACATGGCTCCAGTATAAACCCAACTGTCACGAGTTCATCTTGTGTGAACCCAACGGCAATGGGGGCTACATCAAACGCATGATGACGTGCGGCGATCTCTACTGGAACCAGGTTCTGCACACGTGCATACGAGAAATGACCGGATTCTGTAACGTAGCAGATCTCGTTACGTACACAGGCCCGCCGATCATAAAAGGTGCGCTTTTTCCTGTTCGTTGTTCTTTCAATACTCTATAGTTTTGCGCGGTTTTATGTTGTTAATGCAAGTATAGTAAAAAGTATAGTAAAGGGTCTACATAACAAATTTAACCACCACCGTCGATTGAAGCCCGGGGCCACCAGTCGAAATACTCACTTTTACAGTATGTTGACCCTCCCTGTGGTATGCCGACGTCATTTATTCTAACACTTACTTTATCATTATTTGATGTAACATGTAGATAGTTGTCACTTGTCACTAAGTATATTGGTAAGTAAGTAGTAGTTTAAAGCCACGCACCGTTTTAGTAGTACCAAAATAGCGAGTTAATGTGTCTTTGATCATGCTAATTTAACTCCGCCTCTGTCTGTATATTAATAATCCCACAAAGGGTGGCAAGCTATCACGACCATAGTAATTTGCCCATCATCATATTGTTGTGTTAATACTTTATTAATATGATAAGCGAGTAAACAAAATAACAAAGAAATAATTGTTGATGTTGCTATTATTTATTCATGCGTGATTTGCAGTAATTGTGTAGATTCTGGAATATATATTTGTAGCTGATGCCCTTATTCCTTTATATAGGACAATATAAAAAAAGACAATATAGAAAAAAATATTCCTGTATGTTAGGTGTTGTTGAAAATGTGTACATTGTTATTTTGTGGACTTAAGGTTATTGTAATATCGTATGTTTTGTTTGTATAATTTTTAGCTTATGTGTGTCATTGTCGACTCATGCAACGTTACTCAATATGCAGACTGAAATATTAGGGTCAAATGGTCACGGCAGTTCAACCTTGGGAAAACACATTGTGTGTCAAAATACAGTCTTTCACCGGCGTCTCAATTAAATTTTTAATTGCAAAATGATACTTATATATTAGATTTTATGAGGAGTAAAATGTATATACGTATCAGTACCACTGATTGTCTTGTATGAATACAACATCAGTTATTGCTTAAACACAATTTGTTTTGCAAATTTGATCACACAAGGTGAGTGCATCAATGACGTTGGAAGATGATTCCTATAATTAATACATGATTGTGTTAATGACTGTGTCACGTGACAGGTATTTGCTCATACAAACGTGACGAGAACGATCCTCGGAAGTTCTATTTAGTCGATAACCCGAGTGAGGTACAACAATGCATCACCGGCGCATCGTTCAATGACGTTGGTTGCTTCTGCGATTTTTTATTTTTAGTTCAGGTGAGTAGGTGCCTATCCCATACTAAGTGAGATGTTTGTGCGGAATATGCCATTTATGCGGTGTCTAAGGACAATCTGGAGCAAACTAATTTGCTTTCTCATTTATTGAGTTGTATTTGTCAAATAATCATTTAGTTAAAGTTATTATGTCTGTACGATTTCATCAAAAGGCGAAACCATTATCAATGCCATTACCTTAGCGAATTTCGGGAATGTTGGGGCCGAGTAGGCGGAGCTTGAATATGTCAGCGACTGTCAGGCAAAATAGAAATGGTTGATTGCTAGTCAACGGACATATATATAGTATATAATGTCGTATCACCGTGTTTGTGAAATTTACATTATTTTAGGTAGTGTTGTTGCACACATAATTTTCTGCCCCACATCCGCATTACGAAATAACGGAGTGTCTTGTTTTGTAGCAGGCAAAACGCAATTAATGTATACAATCCTACGCAATTTGGCGGGAAACACACAATCAACATATGTATGGCAATGATAACAAAAGCACTTACATCAACGCTAATGAATCGAGGGAAATATAACTTACCAATAAGCACACTACCACTGCGAAATTTACGTCAATTTTGTCAAAAAACTACAATCGTCAGCGCAGAACACGGGTAGTTGACGCGCTAAAGACGATAATGTTAACCAATATACACGTTGTAATATTTATATGTGTCAGGTGTATGTTCGTACGTCGAAGAAATAAAGTTGCTACAACAGCTTCCTTAACTGGTTTAATCCTTCGCAAATCCTTTCATATGCAAATACCTAATGTACGAATATTTAACACCAAATCGGATTAATTGACTTTGGCTGTTTCGTTTTTAAATGGACAAAGCCAATTTTGCCTGCCGGACATTTCAGATTCAACCCATTGATATGTTTTCTGTTACATGTTTTTATTTAGAAAGTAAGTTCGACAACATTAACATGCATAATCGAATTGTGCGTTCACAAGGATTTTCAATATTGAAAATCACTTTTAGAACTTCCTGGGTGGAATTAAATAAGTTAATAGTTTGTTGAATATAATGTTTACCAAAACAAGTTTTCATGAATGATCTAGGTGTCGTAGTTCACATAAAATAGTTTCTCTTTATTTGCATAATTAATTTGAAATGAGATAAGCAGTCATTTTACAACACTATATGTGCTGCATTGACTTGCTCAAATTATTGAGCTGTTCATACTTGACCTGTATTAGTTGACCCGACCTGTTCGGATGATATATTGGTACACTTCCCCTTCGATGTATACTTTTTTCGACGTAACGTGCCACAACGCTATTGCTGAAGTGGTCGACCATACCAGGGTTGACGATTCACACTACACTCCGTACGAAAAGATCGGGTCAGTTACTCTGACACTGAACGCGGAATGGTGGCCTTGTTTCAAGGGCATGCATATCTAGAGGTGGGTACGGTTGGGAATGTCTTAATATTACTACTACTACTACTACTACTACTAATAATAATAATAGTAATAATACTATTACTGGTAATGTAGTTGTATTATACTACTATCACTACTTCTGGTGGTAGTAATAGTATATTACTACTACTATTACTGCTACTACTACTACTATTACCACTACTACTACTACTACTATTACTACTGGTAGTAGTATTAGTATTAGTGGTAGTAGTAGTAGTAGTTGGAATAATAATTGTAGTAGTAGTAGTAGTATAAGAAATAGTAGTATAAGAAGTTGTAGTAGTAGTAGTAGTAGTACTTGTTGTAGTAGTAGTAGTAGTATAAGAAATAGTAGTATAAGAAGTTGTAGTAGTAGTAGTAGTACTTGTTGTAGTAGTAGTAGTAGTATTAGTAGTTTCTCTGATACATTTATCTGATCAATGCATATAATTATTTTAGGTGCCGTTCTTAAAGTGGTGGTTCGCTGGCGATGACGTGAAAGCATTCTCCATCTTGCTGTACTACAAGCGACCGAGCGGACTCGGCGCCATTTGTGGAGCTCTCGTGAACAACGGAAACTGCAGGAGTGATGCAGGATTCTCTCTCCACGCTCTCTCTAGCAGCCAACTTGAAAGTAAGATCCAAACGACTCAGCCAGTGATGACCTTCATTGATGCAATGACAGTAAGTTTGTTTACACTTATACTCAAAATAGTAAACGAAATCACAAAAATTACGTTTGTCAAAAACGTTCTATGTCCTTACAAGTAAAGTTTGCGCGATACTATATTAAAATTAGCCAGTCATCAGTGCATGTGTAAATGTAACGAAAATATCTTACTCTACAGTATCCCAAGCCACTACACAACACTTGAGAGGGCCACTCCACTTCTGAGGTTAACAATAACACGTTTTTATTCAATTAACACACTCTGGCTACGGCGACCCCACTTCGCTCTGCCAACCACGCATTCCAAACTCCGTACTGTCTACGCCAAGTTCCAACTTGGAAATACCAATGAAAGAGTATCTCAGTCAACTCCTGGCCACGCACAGCTTAATGTTACTAGCCACCGCTGCTGGCATACTCATTATTATGTAAGGTGAATTGGGCTGAACGCCTGTACTCCGTCCACTGCATCTGAATTAAACAAAACTCGCTCAGCTAAAAAATGTTCGAAACATCATTTTGTAAACATTCAAAATCAGTTTGTCTACCAAATCTTGTACGAAGTGAACTTCAATACTGGCAACGGCAGTAAATGCGTGCTGATATCAAAGCATGGTGGTTAATCTTAATACCACTGTTTTTTGGTCACATTACAAATATTAATACACTACGATAGCATGTATACGTACTTACGTGTATACGTACATACGTACATACATACGTACATACGTACATACGTACATACGTACCTACGCACCTACGCACCTACGCACCTACACACCTACACACCTACACACCTACACACATACACACATACACACATACACAAATACACACATACACACATACACACGTACACACACGTACACACACGTACACACACGAACACACATACATACATACATACATACATATGTACATACATTCATACATACATATATACATACACACATACATTATATTAACACAGCAGGAATATATGTAAAAATAAAATTAACTTCGAGCTGTTTTATATGTGTTTAGACGAGTCATGAAGCACCGTATCAAGAACCATTTTGTTAAAGAACAAAAACACATACATACACACATATATATGCACATACGTATATAAAATGGAAAGGCCACAGTTAGTTGAGTCATCAGGCACCCTATCGATGACCTTTTTTAAAAACACACATACATACATATACATATATATATATATATATATATGTATATATATATATATACATACGTATATAAAAGGGAAAGGCCACAGCTGAGACTGGGGGACTGCGAGAGGAGAGACATGTGAAGATCAGGGGAGAATGAAAGACAAAGACGGAGAGAGGGAGTTATCCACAGAAAATTTCTGAAAGAAAAACGCACAACGAGTGGTTCAACAATACTGTACCTATCCTCATCAATACTCAATCTATTGAGTATATATATATATATATATATATATATATGTATATATATATATATATATATACATACACGCCCGTTAATACTCAATATATATTGAAAAAGTGTATTGAGCATTGAAGGTAAGTAAGCTAATTGAAATGGTGACAGAGATTGTAAACGAAAGCGCTACGTGTGTTTGTTCTAACAATAACTGTTGTACATTTGCAGGCACCAGATGCTGAATGGCATCACGTGGTGTGGGTGTACGATGGAGCGGGTTTGGCTGTATGCTTGGACAAAGTCGTAGTCAGCTCCGGCGTCCCGTCAGTGACAAGTAGGGTTTATTTATGTTGAAATTTTGCTGACCACCTTTTTGTGAAATTTGGCTACCGGCCAGGGTTATCAATCTATTAAGGAGTCGGCACTGGTGTGGTTTTGCTTCTGTATTTTCCAAGTGCCTAAGATTGTAGATATCGCAGACATTAAGTGGTCTGGGGAAACGACTTTAAGATCAACTGATTGTAATGGTGATTACTGCTGCCCGTGATTTGTTGCTCCGAGGGTGGTCGTAAGCTTGTCAGTCGGCATGACTCTCTCGGTTTTTTCCCCAGGGGCACCGACGGACACCGACGCGCCAATGTACATCGGGTTTGACTGTAACAAGTACTTGTTTGAAGGCGGCAAGATAGACGAGGTATGCGTTATCTAGTTACTTCATCAATTAAACTATCTTATGGACATTTATTGACTATTATGATCAATCTACCATTATCGACAAAAGATACATATATATTGTATGCAGAGTATATTGATATAGCAACCAGCACTATTTTTTGTAGTTTGCTTTGAATATGTTTTTATCCAAATAACGGTTATGTTAATTAAACGGCCGAATTATTAATCCTGGAAATAGGTAACAGTGGATTGTGTTTAAGTGCAAGATTAATGTAGCTTGACGTACGCATCATCTTTATGTTTGATCAACGGAACCACCGCCGATGTTCATTGGTGATCTATTGGCATACGAATAAAGAGACTATCTTCCCTTTTGGAAGTAGCCAAGAGAATTGTTGTCAATATATCCGTCCATGCACATAACGTGAATGTAAAAGTACACTTACATTCTTTAAATGATCACAATGTAACCACAAATTAATAGGTGTATGCAGGCGATTGTGTTACATATACAATACGTGTTGTATATGTTAAAAAGAAAACGTTTGGATAAAAATTAACAATCTTCAAAAAGTATCAGTTAGTTAGTTAAATTGTTGTAAAATTTATACAGAACCAGAAGAAAATAACTAATTATGCGTATTATGTAATGCCATACTTATTGAATTACTGTCGGTTACACTAATGAAACGATGTGGAATAGTCGCTTAAACTTAACAAATTGTTGCAATTCTGAAAACCTTGGAGAAGCGATTTGTGAATACTTGATATATAATAGATAACAAAACATTAACGGAATCAATACTAAATTGTGTATGTTATATAATGCAGTAATTAAACATTTAATGGCAGTCGTTTTAGTGACACCATGTGGAGTAGTCGTTCAAACTGTAATCAATTAAACGCCATTTCGGAAAATGTGGAAAACCGGTTAATTTATTTTCCTGTACTTTCGAGTTCCTGCTTGTTAAATTTCACGTATAATTCTCCATTACTTAGCAAAATAAAACGGCATTCAAGTAAAGTTGGAATGTTTCCATCGCGCTTATCTTCTACCATTATCTTTGGGGGATACTGTCAGGGGGATTCCACCATTTAAAGTTGCTGGCATTGGTCATTCCGTACTCAAGGAACACCAGGGAAATTTTGAAACTGTTTTTCGCTTTGGCGCCGTTCACATAAATAAAGATACTTTTTAGCACACTTCGGGGGCTGTTTTCAGGGGGGTTCCACCACCTTAAGTTGCTGTCATTGATCATTCAATACTCGGGGAACAAGAGGGAAACTATTGAAACTGTTTTTAGCCTTGACGCTGTTCACATAAATAAAAGCACTTTTTTTGTAAACTTCAGGGGGTGATTTAGGGGGCATTCCACAACCCAAGACCCGGCAGCAACTCATTTTTGTGATGTCGGGGTATGGCTCCTCCAACACATGGGGTCAAACACTTTGGCCCTTTTTACATAAATAAAAGTGCTGGGCTCCCGCTCTAACTACTTAGCAAATGAAAAAGGCATTCAAGTTAAGTTAAGAATATTTCCATCGCGCTTATCTTCTACCATTAATAATTGTTTTGTTGTCACACATTTGATAACTAATCTATTTGAAGGCCGTTTGTGACAGACCTTCGTTCTGATTCACTGCTATGGTCAAGTAGAACATGTAATTTTTTTGTTTTGTAGCTGCGAGTCTACAGCCGAGCTCTCTCGGATACCGACGTCACTGAGTTGTATAACAAATGAAGAGTTCGTCCACATCTGCAGATTTGCTCGACTAACCTCCTACTACGCGTGTCTCACACATGTGTCTGACTATTCGACCTTCATAATATATCTCCGAAGTAATTGAATACCTATTCTGGTACAGTAAATCCAGTACCATTAATATAGTAGTACACCACAGCGAACGGTTAGGTCAGTCGTGCCTTTGTTGTTTTATTTGTATCACATGTGTGAAATTAATAACAATAATTCTGCCGGATTCAATTAATTGTCTCCTGATGTTATGGAAATATATGTTCGATTGCGTGTGTTGCATTAGTAGCAACAATAAAAGGCATATTGATATGCATCAATATCTGACAAAGACACTGATTATAATTATCTAATACAACAACTGTTTTTATATAAATATCTAGTTTCCCATTCATCTATCTGTATGTTTACATACAGTTAATCATGAACGTAAACCTACTGCACTGATGTTTCGTTAATGTTGATATTTTAGAATATGTTTTAAACCCGATGAAAGGATATTGTGTACGTTGCAATATACAGCAACGTGTGCTGTCGCATAGGGACTTTTTTGTTGGTTCTCCTCTTGTATCCCTGTCGTAAGGGATGAGACAGGCGTTCGTTCCTCGATTACAGTTATAAGTATATTTTTATTCCCCTCTCTGATCTTGCACTGCTTTCTCAACAACCATCTCCATTCCCGTCTATCGTTCGCTCTCGTTCTCCACTCCTCTCCCAATCCTTCCAAGACCATGGCGATATCGCCATCAGACCTGCAACCACTTGATTAAAAATTTTAAATGGACGGCTAGCGAATAAATGTACGCAGTTGTTAGGCTGGAAAACGACGTAATTTCTTACGAAATGTTTCATTATTGCCATCGATCTGTATTCTTCATACTAGAACGCTAACGTTTGAGATTTGTAAGTCTGTATCCTCTGAGGAGCGGAAGTCTACTCGCCTCTTTTTGTATTCGTTCGGCATTATGCGTTTGGGTGCGTGTGTGTGTGACTGCGTGCGTGTGTGTACGTGCGTGCGTGTACGTGGTGCTTGTGTGTGCCTATATGTGTGTTTATGTATGTGAGCGCCTTCAGACGTGGCGCTGTTGCTTACATTAGCCAGTTTGGCATCGATTATTTAACATGTAATACGTTATAATGTTTGTACATTAATCCGTCAACTGATCCTAAGCCGTATTTTAAATACTGTATAATTGGGTCAGTTGAAGCAAATTCGAGATCTCGGCGAATCGTTAATCACAGTTGTTTATTTTCTTGCTTAGTAAAAATGTGTTCGTATTACAGGTGTTTTTATTTATGAGATATGCAAAATACTGTCTGATGATATTCGAGAAAGCCAGTTGATGCGAAGTGTGCGTGAGAAGTGAGTGAGCGTGCGTGTGTGTATGTGTATTTGTGTGCGCGTGTGTTATGTGTAGCTCGCCCGATAGCTTCGTACAGCAACGTATTAGTATCGAAGATACATTTAACGTAATTGGACTGTATTTAGGCCAAAAGGCTTCCTTGTCCACCTGCCATCTACAGTTATTTCTGTGGGTGGCAATATTGTTTAGTCTTGTTAAAAGTTGTAATGTCGGTGTTCTTGCGATATATACCATACAATTGAGTCTGTGTACAATACAATTGAGACTTTTGTGACAGTTCACGATGATATTGATGACGAAAGCGTTTTTGTTAGCACAATTCTAGGCCTCACTATTGTTCAGTCGTAAACCCGAACGCAGTGGTCTTAAACTCAATTTAACGTTGTACGTTGCAATACCACCAACACTACGCGACGTAATCTTCGACATTGAACTAAGGTATCTGGTGAGCAATACATAACATACACTCTCACGCTCACAAAGGCTCACGCAAATCCACCCACCAACGCAAATGCGTAACAAATGTCATACACATGTGCACGCGAATCTTCAGTCGCGCACACAACCACCTCGCAAGGTCGTCACTAATGCTACAAAGTTATCGTTATCGTATGGTTATCGTATAGATAGTTAATTTAATTCGTCAATTTCCTAACGAGTGTCGTGTAATCTCAAATTGAGGATTTCAGTTAAAAATATTAAGTGAATATGCTCACAATAACGCTGGATTGCGTTTGAAAATGTGTCACATTTCTTAAATGCATGGATGCAGTGTAAATGTGTATGTCATAATTTGCATGCGTCCACGGAGCAACAAAATAGACCTCCCTTGAGATTTACGACAACAATCCGTCCGACTGTATCCTCTTGTGGAACAGACTGCTCCAACTGCACCTAGATGACTACAACCCTGAATATTTTCTTCGCTCCCAGGAGTGCGAGAGTTCACAAAAAATACAGGTTATTTGATTGGTGGGGCGTACACGTGTTTGTACGTTAGTTGTGGCTTACATACCTGACATGGCATGTAAGCCACAGACGGAGTAAACTATAAAAAGTAAAGGTAAGTTCTAATATAGCGCACAATCCAGTTTTGAGACTGCTCAAATAGTTTACCTTTTACTCACTGGCAGACCTATTCAATCGAGCCATCTCGGCTGCCCTATCCAATCGGAGGATAATAGACTTATCAATCTCAAAGGTTGGGGTATTAGTGTATAGATATACATATCGGTGAGCAAGCAACAACCGCGCTGGCCAGACTAACAACAGCGTACATCTATTCGCCAGCCGTCAATTTTGAATTTATAACCCAGTGTTTGCAATTCTGATATGGTAAGTGGCGTCACCATCTGGAGTCTGACGGTCGTGTGAACATTGTGTGCAATAAAATCACGCGCACACAAATAGGCAATCACTGTAGTCAGGAAGTCACAAAGGTACTCCTTGCGTTTGTGATATAAAGTTCGTTTTTTAATTGATTCTGAATGATTTTTAGGTGCTGAGTCCAAATCTCATGGCCGCCAGACGATACACTTTGAGCATTTTTTAACACAAAAATAAAAATGACCAATCAAACACGAAATGCTCCCTTTGAATATATTTTCATTACGTACAAGCCGTCAGGCAACATAAAACATTAATAAGATTAGCCATGAGGTTAGTGAACTATGGTAAATGCTTGTTGCTTTTAGTTGTTTTGTTGTTTTGAATACTATTAATTTAGTTATGTTTTCTCAAAACTACAACGTGATATATTTTTGATTGAGTAAATGTTGTCAGACGAAATATTGTGCAACTAGGGCGAGACAACTGCATTGCAATCAAAGGTATATTCACTTCGTATTTTGGGCTGAACCAATGTTTGCGGTAAACAATGGCTAGAATGTAGAAACGGCACATTTAAAAGCTTATTTTACAAAATGCTCATCATTTTGAGTCTGGCTGCAGCCGGATTTGGAATATGCTGGTAACATAATGTTAGAATGCAGGAACAAAGCGACTTTATATCTCAAAGTAAGGTTCGGACCGATTAAATATCGCATCCTATTCTGAAACTGTTTGTAGAGCTCCGGGCTCGTATACCAATGACTGCTCCTAGTCATCTGCGTCACTATTCATATTTACTTGAAAATACAAGTACATTTTGCAGCCACCCATTCCGTTGGAACCAGTAAGTTGCAAGTACACATGCCATCACCTACCTAATCACTCACACATCTCATTAACTGGGAAAACATGGCGATCTCACATATCCATACAGAGTAATATCACAGATCTTAGTAAGCATAACATGTGTTTTACAACCAAATTTGAAGTATCGGGTCATTATTCCGGCGAAATGAGCACTTAATTATACGAGAAACACCGGGTAACGATTTCAGGAAATCTCGAATTTACTTTCATAGACCCAGTTGTAAGACATTTAAACAATGGTTTACGATTAGTTGGCGGATTGATAAACACAGGAAGACGTATTGAACGATAAGCAACATATGTCAATATGTATAGTGTAACTAATAGTGTCGCACGTGTGCACGCACACTTCATGCATGATCATCACCTCGGCCTCAACTTACATTCTGTGAGCTTATGACTATTCATTTCACAAAATCCTAACGCTTGTCACATATAGGGGAAGTTGAGAGTCCATGATCACAGCCATGCAGTAAACCACGTCCTGTAAGTATGGTATACTGGAAATGAAGGACATGGGTTCTGTCA
The DNA here is from genome assembly GCA_020002185.1 of Paraescarpia echinospica. Lineage (NCBI taxonomy): Eukaryota > Metazoa > Annelida > Polychaeta > Sabellida > Siboglinidae > Paraescarpia > Paraescarpia echinospica. The sequence continues at coordinate 30,501,548 of CM034541.1, forward strand.
ACATCTGAACCATATATTTATAGACGGAGGTCTAACAGTTTCTCTATAAATCGTTTAACATGTAACATTGTGATCAGACTCCCATACGCCGAGACCTGTGAGGTCTCATAAAACGGATCATGCCTCCCAATGTTGATCGCCGCAACCCCCATATGTGTTTGTCTTTCAAGAATGCGTGTGTGTATGTGTGCGTGCTCACGTGGGTGCGCGTCAGATATCGCGCTCGTCATGTCAACCCTTCTCCTTGGCTACAAGACCTGGCAACTGACCGTCCAACAGTGTAAGAAACTGGATTCTTTCGCCATGAAATGTATCCGCCGTATCGAGAAAATCAAGTTGTTTTCTTACGTTGAAATGATACCCACCCTCAAACGTACCGGTCAACACTCCCATATATCCACATCACTATTCGACATTTCTGTTGTATTGTGGTTCGGTCACCTGCAAAGCACGTCAACAGACTACCCAGCATACAAAGTATACAAAAGTGTGTGTACTTGGAGAATGACAGTCCCGCTTCTCCTGCAGATAATGGCAACAAATCTGAGCAGACCCCTGCAGACATTCCTGTTGTGCTGGTTCTTGTCATTTATTTGCAACATTTATGTTTTTATGTCACCAATAAACTGTGGCCTATGTTGTCACTGTATATTCGCTGCTTCATTAATCTGATCGTAACTCCGTATGACAGACTTAGCATGAATTAGTATATTAATAAGTGCCATGCGTTACAGCTTCAAATGTATACTCGTGTAATTATGTTAATATTCGGACAACCAATTTTCGTGTGGGACCACCAACTTTTGAAAGTTGAAAGTCCGACTAACCACCAACTTTTCAACTAAGGTGCAGGACACTGCTTGTGACTGTGTTTTAGAGTACAGCTTAATTTAAATGTTTGCACCATTATCGCAATGCAAGCTTGCATTTTGTGACAGCATGCCGCAATTATTCATAGGCAGGGGATGTTTCAGTAGACAGTATTTAATCATGTTCAATGTATCAAGAAAAGTGGAAATGGTTCACACCATGAAAGGTTGTTATATGTTTGGTTAATACAGTTGTGATGTTCAGCATAATTTACATTTGTACTGCGCAATGAATGCATGAACTAATTTCGATATATTATTCGTAGAGTTCAAGTATTTATTGAAGTAGCTGTTTTAGGTTTTCTTGGGTGCCGATAACGAAACCGAAAAGGCTTTTTGACATGTTGTTATATGTTTTTTTATCGGGCTTCCTCGGAAATAAACATAGATGGAATATTGCTTTACCTTTATTTGTATTCATGGATAGCTTGATACAAAATATAGCACTTGTATTATGAAAATACTAAGTATGACAACACGGCCACTGCTAGATCCCCGTAGCCAAGGATGAAAATCCATTTTTCGAGTGAGGCCAATTAATTTGAAATTGAAGTAATAAAAAGTTAGTAAGGAAGGTCTGAAGTTAACAAAGTGTCCCTAGGAAGAGGAATAATGCGTAACAAACCCATTCTCTTTTGTGAACATATAAATAATACTAACTAGACTGCGGACAATAACGTATCTTTCCTGACGAACAGTTTGTTGCATATGTACTACATGTTTTGATATAACATAAAACTGCATGGTCAACTGATTTATATGTTTTAAATAAATTAAATGCTGGTCTGGCTCAATGGTTAGGGTCACGTAACCCATTAAACACGCTTCCACTAATTTCTGAAAACGTGACGTGTCCTAGTATAACACATATCAGTAGGGTATTAAAGGATAATCCTGTTTATACCAGGGGCTGGTGTTATTTTGCAAATGTAATTTGTTTAATGGTGTACCCCCTAAAATATGGCGTTACTATACCTGAGTGCAGGGTTTTCTTCGTTTGTAGAAATCAGATGAAATGTAATTACACAATTGTAAGGCACAATTCCAACAATCGTTCCGTACATAATGCGATTACAAAGAGCTCAATATTCAGCATAGTTTTGAATAAGAGCAGCACAATTCGTTGCTGTTGATGTTACTTGCAGTTTACAACAAACTCCAGAGAATTGGTGATCGAACTTCGATGAGCACTCACCATAGTAACGCCTTGACACGACGGACTGGAAATAGACTGCGTTCATAGGAGCACAGCTATCTAAATGTTTGACATCAGTTTTGTATTTTTATTTTATTTTATAATTGTTTTATTTGACGTCCAGCGCGAACGTAGCAATTTATTTGTGTATTCGTTTCTCATTCATTCCAGCATGTACGTAACAGTATCATTAAGGACCAATTTAAAATGATCTTAGTCTGTGTTGATTTATTTGAGAATAGTCAAAGTGTCACCTACGTCTATCGATGTGGATCATACGCAAAATGTCAAAAGTATATAGCGTAGCAAGGTATATACTTATTGCCATGCTGCTATAAGTTGTCATTGCTATTTGGTGACCTCCACTTTATTTTGTGATCAAGAAGATTAAGAACAAGAATAAGACATAGTGTACAGAACGACAATACCACATTTAAAAACGTAGACCCGTGTGTCATTGTAGATGCGCAATTGATATCAAAACACCTGCAAAAGAACAACAATAACATCATTTCCTATCCATTATAAATGGTTATAACTTTCAGAGAGTATGTGCAAAGGGGTTAGCATCAGTCAACTGGTCAATTTTGCCCGTGTGTCATTGTAGATGTGCTTTTGCAACCGAGAATATTCGTACTTTTTGTAGCAATGTCTACGCCATGTATTACTCAGCGTGTATTTGAAATAGTACTAATGATCAACTGTTTGCATTATGTATGCCATGTTGTGTTAAACATGCATCACCACGCAAGTTTGTCGTAGTGTCACGAGCAAGTATCTGCTTTCTATAAATGTAAAGGCAAACTGCCAAAACGCACATCTGTATAACTCGATCCTAATGTATATCTCAGTTTAGTCAACTCGAGAAATGTACATTAAAAATGTCGACACATCTTTCGTACATAACAATACTAGTTTTATTTACATTTATTCTACTTCAGATAGGCATACGGTATATTTTCGTAGCATGGTAATTTGAACCACCATTTAATAAACTAATAATATGTTCAGCGGCAACATAGATAAGTAAATATGTCATTTATAGATCTCATTCCCAAGTGGACGTGTGTATGTTGCATTTATTTATGTTTGCTTAATATTGGTCTTTGTGACTTTTCTATTGACAGTCGTTAGCAGGTTTTCCAGAGATAAGTTTGGCACAAAGTAAGTGCTTTGGAACTCTGGTGTCTGGCATTCCCTTGATATGCACAACACAGCATAGCTGAATTTTAATCATGCGCGAAATTCTGGTGTTTGATGATTTTTCAAGAATAGGTGTAATGGCTGTTCAGTCTTAGTAGAAGTCGTTCGTGAACGCTAGGTGAATGCACGGCTTCTGTACATCCGCAGGCAGCACATTTGTACTGAATGTACTGAATTCCGCATCAATGGACTGGACGGGTTGTTTCTTCCATCTGTGTTAATTGTGATGTCCACTTCCTATATTATATCGATTTTCCTTATTGCTTGGAAGGCAATCGGAAATGTAGAAAAGTTGTTGGTGCAACCATAAAACCTTGTTTGATACAACAATAACAACTACTTCTGCGGTTGCAACAGCAGCAGCAACAATAGCAACTACAACACCAAAACCAACACAAAAAGTTGCAAAACAGCAAAAGAAACATCAACATCAGTAACAACACCAGAAGCAAAACCACCAGCAACAGCAACAGGACGAACAGCAACAGCAGCAGCAGAAATAACAACAACAATTGCAGCAACACCAACAGCAACACCAGTACCACGTAGCTACTTCGACGTATCTTACATATTATATGATCGCTGTCCACAACAAATAAATTGATAGACGGGCCGAACAGTATGATGTATCGACAAAATGTTGCGATTCGCTACACATGCTTAGCGAGAAACACAACGCTGTGTCGAAGCATGAAGATTAACTGTCAGAATATTCCAACAATTGTCCATATATTAGACGATTTAGGAACATTAGGAACAGCATATACTGGACAGAACAACGATTGGGAAACATCGCAAATGCGTTATATCACGATTTGTAACAATTCTGTATGTGAACGACGATGCTGCAATATCACACAAGTCTACGCCTCTCGCTTTTCAGTCGTAAACCCACAAGCCGTGGTTTTAGGGTAAAGTTGGTGTTGTACTTCGCAATAAAACCTACATTACGCGTTAAGTTATATTCGACACTGATACGTTACTATAAAATGGTCTCGGGCGATCTATGCGCGTGCGCGCGCACACACACATACACACACACACACACACACACACACACACACACACACACACACACACACACACACACACACACACACACACACACACACACACACATATATATATATATATATATATATATATATATATATAGAGAGAGAGAGAGAGAGAGAGAGAGAGAGAGAGAGAGAGAGACATAGAGACAGAGAGACAGAGAGACAGAGAGAGACAGAGAGACAGAGAGAGACAGAGAGACAGAGAGATAGGGAGACAGAGATAAAGCTTTACGTCGAGACTTACCGCTTAAACTGAACAAATTGTTGCCATTCTAAAAACCGTGGAGGAGCGGTTTGTCAATAATTGATACGTACAAATAACAAAGCAATAGTGGACAAATACTAAATAGTGTATGCTATATAATGCAATAATTATATATTTAATAGCAGTCGTTTTAGTGACACCATGTGGAGTAGTCGCTCAAACTGTAACCAATTTGACGCCATTTTTAAAAACGTGGAAAACCGGTTAATTTTTTTCTTGTATTTTCGAGATCCTGCTTGTTCAATTTCACGTATACTTATCTACTACGTAGCAAATTAAAAAGGCACTCAAGTTAAGTTGGAATATTTTTTATCGCGCTTATCTTGTATCATTATTAATTGTTTTGTTGTCACACATTTGACAACTTATCTATTTGAAGGCCATATGTCACAGGCCTTCGTTCTGATTCACTGCTGTGGTTAAATATAACATGTAATTTATTGTTTTGTAGCTGCGTGTCTACAGCCGAGCTCCCTCTGATACCGACGTCATTAACAAATGAAGAGTTCGTTCACACCGGCATATTTGCTCGACTAACCTCCTACTACGCGTGTCTCACACTTGTGTCTGCGTATTCGATCTTCATAATATATCTCCGAAGTAATTGTATACCTATTCTGGTACAGTAAAACCAGTACCATTAATATAGTAATATAACCACTGTGTTGTTTTAATTGTATTACATGTGAGAAATTAATCAACAATTCTGCCGGATTCGATTAGTTGTCAGCTGATGTTATGCTAATATATGTTCGCTTGCGTGGTGTGCATTAGTAGCAATAATGACAACCATACGGGTTTGCATCGATATCTGACAAAGATACTGATTATAATTATCTAATACTACAACTATTTCTACAAGTGTCTAGTTACCCATCCAATCTGTTTGTGCGTTTACACCCAGTGAATTTACGTACACCTACTGGAAAGATGCTTTAAGATATGTTTTTTTCTAAACCCGATGAAAGGATATTGCGTGTGTTGCAATATGCAGCAACATATGTTGATCGTGCACTGCTCTCTCAACAACCAACTCCATTCCACTCTATCGTTCCCTCTCGTTCTCCACTCCTCTCCCAATCCTTCCAAGTCTCTCTTTGTGCAGTAGTCACGTCGCATTCTCTGTCTTCCTCGCCTCCTTCTCCCTCCCACTCTTCTGGAATCCGTTTTCTTTGCTAATCGTCTACTCCCATTTTGAACACATGTCTAGCACACACATCTACTGTCACAATGATGCCTATACGTACGCGTTTTTATTGAACATAATTCGAGCGTCACTCTTCCTTGGCGATATTCACCATCAGAATTGCAACCACTTCATTATAAATTCAAAACGGACGGCTACCAAATAAATGAACGCAGTTGTTTGGATGAAAAACAACGTAATTTCTTACGGCATGTTTCATTATTGCAATCGATCTGTAATCTTCCTACTAGTAAGCTAACGTTTGAGATTTGTAAGTCTGTATCCTCTGAGGAGCGGAAGTCTACTAGCCTGTTTTTGTATTCGTTCGGCCATGTGCGTTTGTGTGTGTGTGTGTGTGTGTGTGTGTGTGTGTGTGTGTACGTGTGCGTGTGTGTGTGTGTATATATTAGTGTGAATGCGTGCGTGTGCGTGCGTGTGCGTGGTGCATGTGTGTGCTTATATGTGTGTGCTTATATGTGTGTTTATGTATGTGTGTCCGTGCGTGCATTGCGCTGTAGCTAACATTACCCTGTTTGTCATCGATTACTTCACATGTATAACATTATTCTGTGCTGTACAATACTAATATAATATTATCACAATAACGCTGGAGTGCGTTTGAAAATGTGTCACATTTCTTAAATGCACGCGTGCAGTGTAAATATATATGTCATAGTTTTCGTGCGTGCATGGAGCAAAAATAGCACCTCCCTTGACACTTAGGACAGCAATCTGACTGTATCCTTGTGTGGCACACACACATCACTCCAATTGCACCTAGCAGAATACAATCCTGAATATTTTCGTCGGTCCTAGGAGTGCTAGAGTTCACAAAAATACTGATTGTTTGATTGGTGAGGGGAACAAACGTATGTGTATGCCCGTTGCGGCTTACATAACTGAGATGGCCGAACGAACACAGAAGGAGTAAAATAAAACAGGGAAGGTAAGTTCCTATACAGCGCAACATCCAGTCTTTGAACTTCTGGTCTTCTGCCATTACGAATCCCTCTGATATTATATTTCCAGCACCATCTCTAGAGGAACGACCTTATTCTGAACTTTCTGTTTGCTCCGAACATATGCCTAAAAACATTTGCTGTCTTGTTTTATATTACAAGGTAATTGTTGTTCGTAGTTTCTCTTCGGATTTCTAATTTCAGTTGTAGCTTAGTTTAGTGCGTATTTATAAATGGTGTAGTCTTCTTCATTATACCTAAGTGTATATGACTTCCACATCATTTGTTTGTACTTAATTGTTGTAATGGCTTATTTCGATAAGTATTTCTTTCTGGACCGTTTCCCTTGTTTTTTCAAGGGGACAAGTTTATCGACGATCCACTGTATTTCACTATTTAATATATTCCAGGATTCTGTTGCTGTCTTATTCTTCAGTGGGTTGTTCCAGTCTATCTTTACTAAATATTTCCTCATTTCCTTATATCTTCCTTTGTGGAAATTTTGTCTTCAACTGCTTTTTATTATTTCTTTCTGGTTTTAATTAGATGGTTAAATGTATCTGGTTGTGATCACTACTTCTCAGTGACTCACATATTTTGACATTGTCAACTAATTCATTCTGTGAGGACAAAACTGTGTCTAACACATTCTCACCCCTGGTTGGCTCTAGCACATTTGAGAAACGAAACTGTCTTGTACTACAATTACAAACTTGTGTTCATCACTCCTCGTACTCTGTGGATATTTCCATTGTATACTACCATGGTTAAAATATCCCATAATAATACAGTCCCTTTTGGTAACTTCCCTTATAGCGTTTCGTACTTTCTCGTTATCTTATATGCTTATGTTTGGACTTACATCTGTCTGGTTGTAGTCTTGTTCACCTGTCTTCGGCTCTCCTGTCACAATCTCGTCCGTTCCATTCTTTCCTGACACTGATTCTCTGGTCACCTTTCCTCCTCTCATCGTCCCTCCCAACTTCTCTTCTGTCGCGTTTTCTCTCACTTTCTTTCTTCCCGTCATCTTTCCTCCCATGGCATTTCCTTATCTCTCTCCCGTTTCTTTTTCCCTCCTACCTCTTTCTCTACGGTCACTTTCTCCCCTGTCACCTTCACGCCTGTCACATTTCCTGCCGTCGAAGCTCCAGTTTATTCCCCTCCGATCTCCTTCCCTCCTCTCAGTCTCCTTTCCTCGGTCTTCTTGCCACTACTCTGCTCATTCAGTCTCACAGTATTCCCAACTCTCTCCCCGTCGTCTCTCTGCATTCCGAATGTCTGATTATCATCTCCATCCCCTTCACAATATCTACCAACCTAGCTACCTCCTTCTCCATAAATTCCACCTTCCAACACCCCACGCACTGAAAGGTGAATCCCTCTTCCTTGGTCTCTGCCCATGACTTTCTACAGCCGAATATGGCAAAATCCACCCAACTGTGGCAGTCGTCGCACACCAAGTGTCGCTTTGCCCTGATCTGCCGCTTGCAAGGCGCTATATCAGAATTATTTCAGTAATAATAATAATCTAATTAGCTATATAAAATAGTCAACTCAAATATGTTTACAATATTCACTTGTAGTCTCTATGAAGACAGTTTACTGTGCACAAATGTTACACTTTACGTAAGATTGCCTTGTTTATTTCGGTTACAGTGTTTGGTAATAGTCACAGCTGACTATATATCAGAAATGCTAACATTACCGGTAGTGACCTAATTTAAATACAATCAATTACTTTACGCTAAACTGCCTTATTTATTTAGGTCATGCCGCGCCCTACCGAATACGTGGGACACTTACTGCATAATTTACACAAACTTAGTTATCGCAAATGATTAATTTTAAAAACAACGCTACCTAGTAAAAATGTCTAGCAGGTACTGGCTTACACATATATTATCTTGTGTAAGTAGTGTTATGTTTGTTACTTTATTACCTATATATTCTACCACATAATGAGGTTTCTTAAATCTTGTTTACAAACTTATCGTAGGATCACTTACAATTATTATCACCCACTAGAAAAAAGTGTTCTAAAATAATTGATCTAACTATCTTTAAGCACAATTGCTACTCACTATATTTTTACAGCTATGTTATGAATGATATTAAGGCAAGAATAATAAACTCTTTACCTTATATACTTACACAGTTTCTGCTTTCTATCAATGTAAAGGCAAACTGGAAAAACGCACATCTATATAACTCGATCACATATTATATCTAACTTTATTCAACTCGATAAATATTAATTTCGACGCATCTTTCGTACATAGCAATATCAGTTTTGTTTATATTTATTCTACTTAAGATATGCGTGCGGTATATTTTCATAGCACGGTAATTTCAACCACCATTTAATGAATGAATGAATGAATGAACGTTTATTCAGAACATTGATAACAATATATACAAGACAAGACAACCAAACAAGTTTAACTATAATACAAGTGAGAATATACAATGTTTGAAGGGGGTAAATACGAAGTCATTGACTTTTGTGTAAATTTACCTCTGACATGTATTTATATATATAATTATATACATGTATGTATACACACATATACACACATATATACATACATATATTCACATACATACATACATGTATTTTGAGACATCAATATTATATTATTCGAATTTGCTATTCATCTAACCATCTAGCTACAATAATTGAAAACATGCAATGGAATATGTGCATATTCAAAATTTAAAGTATGCCATAAGTACACATCTTTACACATATTGTAATTTCCTCAATGGCATGATTACATTTGTGTTTGATTTTATTTAGGTTTCCTCAACCAGATATTTCTCAAATAAAAGGTTCTTGCATTTACGCTTAAATTCAGTAATAGTATTAGTAGTTTTTAAATGATCACATAGAGAATTCCATAATTGCACTCCATTTACACAAAGAGACATTGATCGCATGGTAGAACAGACTCTCTGTCGTTCTAGGTCATGATTAGCTCGCATTGAGTATGTTATTTCCCGTCTAGTATACAAACACTGAATATTTGATGGCAAACAGCTGTAGTAAGCTTTGTACATAAATAACGATGTTTTCAGTTCTATGATATCTGGACATTTTAGAACATGTAATTGTTGGAAAAGTGAGTTTGTATGATCCAACCATCTTGCACCAAATATAATGCGGATTACTCTTTTTTGTAATAAGAAAATACAGTTAGTATTTGTTGGGTACGTGTTTCCCCATATCTCTGCACAATAATTTAAATACGGCAAAAAGAGAGAACTGTATAGAATACGTCTACTATTTCTATCAAGTAGATGACTGCATCTATGCATTATAGCTGTACTTTTTGAAAGCTTTGATTGTACGTATTTTACATGAACTTTCCAATTTAGTAGATCATCAATAAACACACCCAAAAACTTGGTGACCCTTACTCTTTCGATATTGTATTTTGATATTAATTTCTTTGTTTAGCATACGATTTCCAAATAACATATAATTGGTTTTAGATATGTTCAGAGTTAATTTATTTACTGCAAACCATGTATACATTTGGTCCAGAACGTTACATACAGTTTCGTTTAGTTTATTGATGTTACTATTTGCATAAAAGATATTAGTATCGTCTGCAAAGAGAACGTATTTTACTAGATTAGATATGTTACACATATCATTGACGTATAGAATGAATAGTTTGGGGCCCAGGATCGAACCCTGTGGGACACCACATGATATATTGCGCACAGTAGAATTACATTTGTCAATGGACACAAATTGTTTTCTGTTTTCTAGATAACTATTTAACCAGTTAAATGCCCCACCACGGATACCAAGAAATTCCATTTTTTTACATAACAGTTTGTGATTGACAGTGTCAAATGCCTTTTTTAAATCGATAAAAACACCAATAGCATATTTTTTTGCATCCAATGATTGGGTTATTGCATCAACAAGATCTATTAGTGCGTGACATGTTGACATATTTTGTTGAAATCCATATTGGCTTGGGTTTATTAGTTTGTGTTTGGTAATAAAGCTATCTAAACGAGAACTGAACAATTTTTCTAATATTTTTGAGAATTGTGGTAATAGTGAAATAGGCCTATAATTAGTGCACATATACTTATCCCAAGATTTAAAGAGTGGGATAACCTTTGCTATTTTCATTTTCTCCGGGAATACTCCAGAAGTGAAAGATAGATTACAAATATAAGTGATAGGTTTTGCAATGGAGTTAATAACTTCTTTGACCAAATGCATACTGTGGATGTTTTACTTTCCCAATTGTTCACAGCTCGGATAACTTCATCTTCATTAACTGGAGTTAGAAATAAATTGTTACTGTTTCTGTTTTCTAGGTAGTCATAAATAGATACATTTGTTGGTGCCGTTATATCCTTTGACAGCTCCGGACCGATATTAGTAAAATAATTGTTAAACATGTTCGCTACATCTTCCTTATTACTAATGGTTATGCCATCATTAACAAACTGATCTGGGTAGTGATTTCCTACGCGAGGTGTTCCCATTACAGTTTTAAGTACTTTCCAGGTGCCAGCAATGTCATTTTTCTTCTGTGCGAGTAAACTACTATAATATTGTTTCTTAGTAGATCTGAGAATACCTGTTAATTTATTTTTATATGATTTATATCTAGTTTCCGAGATAATTGATCTGGATGACAGAAATGCTTTATACAAATGATTTTTCTTGATACATGCGTTTCTGAGTCCTTTAGTAAACCACGGTTTGTAAAAACTAATTGTTAATACTTTAAGGTCGTACAGTTGACACAGGACAATGTTTGTTGTACATTTGTGTAAAATCATGAAGAAAGTTGTCATATGCTATATTTGCATTTTCACTACCGATAACAGTATGCCAAGAATTTTGCATTAAGTTACACTTCAATGCATTGATGTTTTCTTCGCTAAGATGACGAATACACTTGTTAGAATGTTCGTTCACGTTACGTTTTACAGTACAATGGCACAGAGCAAATACAGGAAGATGATCACTGATATCATTTACTAATAGACCACTATCAATCTTGCACTCAAGTTCAGAAGTAAAAATGTTGTCTATAAGGGTTGCAGAGGTAGTAGTAATTCTGCTAGGTCTATTAATTAAAGGGTATAGACCAAGACTGTACATAAGATCTACAAATAGCTTGGTTCCACTATGACTATCACATTTAAACAAATCTATATTGAAATCACCACATACATATATGGTTTTGGTGCAACGTATACGACTAAACAATTGTTCAATATTGTCATTAAATGAAACCATGTTAGACCCAGGGCACCTATATATACAACTGATCAGTGCAGTTTTGTGTCGGTTAATTTCACATTCAACAGTAACACATTCTAGTAAGTTATCAACTATTAATGACTTTTTTTCGCATAATCGCCCATTTAGCTTCTTGTTAACATAAATCACCACACCTCCACCTTTTCTGTTGTCTCTAACAACATGAAAAGCATCATAATCATTAAACGTATATAAAGGAGATGAGTCCTTGCTCAGCCACGTTTCGCTTATTGCTATAATATCAAACTTTACATTAAGTGATTTGAGAAGATCTTGTATATCGCTGAAGCTAGTACTCAGACTTCTAGCATTAAAATGTACCAAAGACAGACCACCATCATAATTTCTGTTTACCTCATTATTGAATTGTTGTTCTGTATAATATTTACAAGATGTTGATATGTTGTTGTAATAATTATTTTCAGGGTCGACATCCTTTTCAAAATGACACCTGCTGTGTTCAATATATTTGTAGGTTTCAAATATGTTATCCATTTCATCACAATTTGAGAGTGAGTAATTTTCTTTCACGGTGTTAGCCATGTAAATGGTAGATAGTAGGTATTAAATGAAATAGAAACAGCAAAGCAATGTTTGCTATAATAAAGTAATATACAGTTTTGACCATTGTTATCAATAAGAACAAACACACAGTGTACAACTGTAATACAGTGGATGGACAACATCAACAAAAACAGCAACAAAAACAGCCGAGTCGTAGAGTTAATTTCGGTGGAATCAGACACCAAAGACAGAGTCACGCAGTGTGCAAAACTAGTATAGAAGTTGCACAACAACAACAAAAACCACATAGTCGTAGACGTAAAGTTCATTTCGCCGGTGGAGTCAGACATCAAAGTCGCGGAAATCGTCCATGCACTTAACGAGTCGAATCTTGGCACTGTCCGCAGGACCGTTCGCTTTCACGAAGATCTTGCAATTTCTCGTCCACGTTGACTGGATTTTGCCTTGCTTTCTCAGTAGACGGGCGGTTTTCGCGAGGTTCGCTTGCTTTGCCGTTAAATGTTCGTTTACATAAACGTTGGTGCCGCGTAGTTTCTTGCCCCATTTCAGAACATTCACTTTAGCTTTCCTGTTGGAGAAGCGTACGATAATACGTGGCGGTGCGGTGGTTCGGTGTTGACTCGTGTTCGCCGATGCAGATCTGTTGCCCGCACTGAGAGTGTGACACGCAGAAATGTCTTTTTTGTCGATGTCAATACCCTTCGAACTGAAGAACTTTACGACTTTCTCTTCCAATGTCGCCAGTTCTTCTTGCGGTGCTTCTGCGTCGGTGTTTGCGTTACTCGCTGTTGCCGTTGCTCTAGCGTACGTTTGGTGTTTGGTGGCGAGTCCAGTGATAATTATGTCATCAATTCTGGAGTAATAAATGAATAGTATTTTTGAGCAGTAACATAGATAAGTAAATATGAGATTTATAGATCTCAGTGGCACGAGGTCTTCACGGTCAGCTTCCCAAGTGGCCCTGTGTATGTTACATTTATTCATGTTTGCCTATAATTGGTCTTTGTGACTTTTCTGTTGGCACGCAGTAGCAAGTTTTCCAGACATAAGTTTGGCATGAAGCAATTGCTTTGGATCGCTGGTGTCTGACATGCGCTTGATATGCAAAACCCAGAATAGCTTAATTTTAATCATGCGCGAAATTCTGGTGCGTGATCATTGTTCAAGAATAGTTGTATTGGCTGTTCAGTCTTAGTAGAAATCGTACGTCCAGGCCAATCTACGTAAATATACTTTATACATCCGTAGGCAACACACATATATTTGTGCTGAATGTATTGCATTCCGCATCTATGGACTGGACAGGCTCTTAAAATTATACTTAGCCCCGAATCGGCTTCAACACGCCACATCTGTGCTATATGTGATGTCCACGTCTTTTGCTATATCGACTTTCCTTCATGCTTGGAAGGCAACCTGAAATGTAGACCAATTGTCGGTGTAACCATAATACCATGTTTGATACAAAAACAACACCAATGCCAACTGATTCAGATTCAGAAACAACAACAAAAATTGCAGCAATAGCCGAAACAGCAACACTAGCAACACGTAGCTACGTCGACATATCTTGCAGATTATATGTTCGCTGTCCACAACAAATAAATTTATAGATGAGCCGAACATTATGATGTATCCGAAAAAGTGTAGCGATTGGCTACACATGATTAGCGATAACCACAAAGCGGTATCGGAGCATGAAGAATAACCATCAGAAAATTGGTCGGGGCAACAATTGCAAAAAGAACTGCTTTCGGTTCACATATTAGACGTTTTAGGAACAGCAAAAGCTGGACAGAAAAAAACGTTTGGGAAGCAACCGCAAATGCGTTATCTCATAATATGTAACAATTATGTATGTCAACGACGATGCTGCAATATCACACAAGTCTACGCCTCTCGATTGTCAGTCGTAATCCCGCAAGCAGTGGTTTTAGTAAATATGTTTTATTACACCTACATTACGCGTTAAGTGTATCTTCGGATACGTTACTGAACAATGGTCTCGGGCAATCTATACACACACACACGATCGCGCGCACACACATACACACACACACAAACACACACACACACACACTCGATATATATATACATATATATATATACATATATATATAATAAAATATTAATTAGTAAATAAATAAAATAACAAGCTAGTATAATAGTACAAAATAATACTAATAATAAATACTACGATGAGAAGAGAGAATGGTATAGAGAACATTAAAATCATTTTATATATATATATATTATACTATTATACTAGCTTTTAATTTTAATTATTTACTCATTGGTATTTTATTGTCTACTTTTGTATTTATTATTATTATATGTTATGTAGGTCTTGATATTTTTAGCTTAGGTTTGTTTAGTACATTTTATATTTTATTGCAGTTCTACCATTTGTATACGTTTAATTAGATTAACTAGCCTATTATTTTAAATAATTTATTCACTAAAATTTTATTGTATATTTATTTATTTATTATTATTATTTTTATATTGTGGTACGTTTCATATACTTTTTTTAATGCAGTTCTCATCTTTTTATATGTTTAATTATATTATCTACATTTTAGTAGCTATTAGTTGTCCTCACCCATGAACAGAGTCCTACTCTGGAAATGAATATATAAATATAGTATATTATTATCATTATCGTTCCACCAGAATATTAACATGTTGATATTGTACCTACTGTTTTGTCTTCGTTTCACATCGAGGGTCATTCACTCACTCACTCTTCCCTTGACCGAGCCGATCGTAGGGGTCAGCGTTCAGAGTTTCGAGGCATTGGGGAAAACAAGGATAAATACATTCTGTCCAAACAGTTGTTGAATTTAGCAAAAACTAGGTTACAACAAATTCAGTTAGTCGGCGTGTATCTCGTGATGCCAAATGTTCAGACAGTTACTTAACTTCAAGGTGCATGCAATGTATTTCTACATGTCAACCTATGCAGAGGACGACAATGAGTTGTTACAAGACATGGTGTCTGCAGAGAGCGGATAACTAAATCTACGACTCTCAATTTTCAGTCGTAAACCCGCAGGTAGTGGTTTTAGTATAATTTTTTTATATCACCTACTCTACGCGTTAAATGTATCTTCGATACTGATACGTTACTGAACAATGGTCTCGGGCGATTTATACACACACGCGCGCACACACACATACACGCACACAAACACACACACACGAGATATATACATATATATAAAACACACGATATATATATATATATACAAATATATATATATGTATATATATATGTATAGCTGTATTTATAATGTTTTTAATGTCTAGTTCTCTATACCATTCATTCTCCACATCGTTCTACTTATTGTAACTATTTTTTTGTACTATTATACTAGCTTATTATTTAAATTATTTTAGCTTAGGTTTGTTTAGTACATTTTATATTGTAATGCAGTTCTACCCTTTTTATACGCATAATTAGCTTAACTAGCCTATTATTTTAAATAAGTTATTAATTAATATTTTATTGTCTATTTATTTGTTGATTATTTTTATTTTGTCTTGATACTTCTAGCATAGGTATGTTTAGTACATTTTTATTTAATGAAGTTCTATTCATTTTATATATTTAATTCTAAAAACTGTATGTATATATATATATATATATATATATATACGTATATATATATACGCACGCATACACCTGCGAGCTCACGCACATTTTGCATCAACTGGTGTTCTCGTATATCGTCACCCAATATGGCAAGTATCTCTTAAACGCATAGCATTTCTTATACGATCAGTCGTTAACTAAGCAAGAAAATAAATAACAGTGAGTAACGATTGTCGAGATCTCGAATTACCTTCAAATTACCCAATAGTACGGTACTTAAACTCCGGCTTGGGATCACTTGAAGGATTGATGTACAGAACATGCTGCAGTATTACATGCCAAATAATCGATGGTAATCAGGTTAATGTAAACAGTAGCATAATAAACTGACATGCGCGCAGATATCCACGCGCTGACACAACCTCTAGGCATGATTGTGTTTCATGTCTCAACTTACATTAAGCTGCATTACTCGTACGTTACGCACATGCTGAACTATTAGTGCGTCACGAACGTGCTGCAATGCTCGTGCTTGTTCAAACTGAAGTAGGTCGGAGAAAAGTTCACGTCTATCGATAGGCCTTAGTCGTGATAATGTAGAATTTCAAATTGTATTCCCATAGCTATGGTATTGGCACGAGGGTAGAGGTAAGCCTATTGTATAAGCGTATTCTTCGTATTCCTTGCAACGTGTGTTGTGTGGTCTCAACAGAGAGGCATACACAATTACAAAACGAAACAGTCCCTCTCTTTAGCGGTCGTCCATTCAGCGAAGGTACTATGGCAGTATGATACACGTGACCGCTCTACAGGGTTTACGTGTGCGCAGAATAAATTAATTTATATAGATACATGGACATAGCAGGAATATCCACCATCGAGACGATATTCTCACTCCGACATTTGCAAGAGTAACTCACTGCCGATCATACACTGAACATCTGAGGCACAACACTTCGTACAATTCTAGGCCTATCAATTTTTTAGTCGTAAACTAGCTTGCAGTACACCAAATCTCTACTTTACGACGTATGTAAAACCAACATTATGTTAACTGTATCTTCGATACGTATATACTGTTAACCTAGAGTATCGGGCGCGTGCAATACAGACACAGATAGTATTCGTACATCCATCCAGGAAGACTTACCACAGATGAGTCAATCTACTCTAATTAACTTGATTGCATGATTGCATGATTACATAAATTGCTCTGGAAACTGGAAATGGCAAGTACTCGCGCTTTCATCTATGAATTCAGTCACGCACCTCATTAACTTGGAAAACACAGCGATTTCAAATATCCCCAGACTGTATTACCACAGCTCGTGTTAAAGCATGTGTTTTTACGATCAAACGTGAGGTATCGGGCCGTTATTGCTGTTGGATGGGCACAATAAACCACAAATTAACGATTTATCGAGATCTCTAATTTACTTTCATGAACGCTATCACACGATACTTAAGCAACGATTTACGGTTGGTTCGGGGATTGTTAAACACAGGAAGAAGCGTTAAGCAGTTTGGTTTAATGTAAGTTACAGTATCGGACACATGCACGCACATTTCCGGCACGATCATCATCCCTGCCCCAATAATCATCCCGAGAGCTGATATTGATTTCATTCAGCAAATTCGTAACGCATGATTCGCAGGGGAAATTGAGCATCTATAATCACAAGTATACATTAAATCACCACCTGTAAAACTGATACACTGAAACTAAGGGATTCATGTTCTATCAACATCGGAACCAGTTATCTGTATGCGGTGAACTAACAATTTCAATAACTATCTTTTTTCAAGTACCTCTGTGATCTAATACCCATGCGCCGATACCTAGGGAACCCGATAAACAGGTTCGTGACTCCCAAGTTTTACTGCTGCAACCCCCTGTGTTTGTTTTCAAAAGGATTTGTTAGTTGGTTTCATCGAAAGTTTGTGCGCGCGCATGTGCGCGTGTGTACGCGTGTGCATTTGTGTGCGTGAGTATGTTCAATCGTGTGTCTGTATATATATATATATATATTTATATATATATATATATATACATATAAATATATATATATGTATGTATGTATGTGTATATATATATTTTTTCAAACGCTACAGCAACACATATTACATATCATTAGTGCAAAGGAGGTTGTATTAACGGGTATTAACTGAAAGGAACATTAAACGTACGTTAAGATACACTATCCTCTCGAAGAGGAGTGACGCGCGACAAACCGGATTCGTAAGACAACCATTCTGTTTTAGTAGCGTCAGTCAGTCAGTACTTGTCAGTCATGTTCAACAGAATAAAATGTTGGTCTGGTTCAACGGACCCAAAATGGTGGTTAAACGTACCCCATAGTTTTGATCCCATAACCCCATTCTCACCCGTATTATACAATAGATTTCTGACAACAATATTAACAGAGAAACCTAAATCATTTTGGAGCTTCATTTCTAAACTTAGACAGGATAACCAGGGTATTGGTGACCTTAACATTGCGGGTAACATCATAAATAAAATCACAAGGACCAGATGGCATTCCACCATGATTCTTGAACAGATATGCCTCTCATCTAGCACCAATAAAACATGACATTTCCCAATCATCTGTTGTCTCTGGAGAAGTCCCCAATACATGGAAAGAAGCCAGTGTAACATCAATTTTTAAGAAAGGAAGTAGAGCAGAAACATTAAACTACATACCAATATCCTTAGCACCTTGAACACATCATTCATAGTCACATTATGAAACACCTGGAACATCACCACATTCTAACTGACCACCAACGTGGCTTCAGCGCCAAAAGATCAACTGAAACACAACTAATTCAAACAATCCACGACATACATAAGCAAATCCCTTGATGAAAAGAAATCTGTAAACATGGCCATCCTTGACTTCACCAAAGCATTCGATAAAGTTCCAAATAAAAGACTACTCCACAAACTCAAATACTATGGCATCACAGACCCAATACCATCATGGATAAATAGCTTCCTTACAGGAAGGACTCAACAGGTTGTTATACATGGATCTAAGTTAACATTAACTCAAGTCATTTCTGGGGTACCACAGGGCACAGTACTGGGGCCCCTACTTTTCCTACTTTACATAAATGACCTGCCAGACAATCCTTTTCCTCAACTGTTCGCCTTTTTGCAGACGACTGTCAGTTATACTCACCGATTAAAACTGGCCAAGATACATCTGTCCTCCAAAACGATCTGCTCAAACTTGAGAAAAGGCAACACACCTGGCTTATGAAATTCAACCCCACTAAATGTTATACAATGACAATTGCCTCAAGAAAACTGACGCCAAATATCTACACCTTCTGCGGACAACAACTTATATTTGTTGAATCACACTGTTATCTTGGCATGCATACATCAAATACATTAAATTGGACAATACAATGCAAAAAGCACAACAGATATTAGGAATTATTAGAAGAAATCTAAATAAATGCCCAACCCATATCAAGTCCATAGCCTACACAACCCTTGTCCGCCCTATACTTGAATATGCGTCAGCATCATGGGATCCATATTGCATAAGAAATATCAAACTCATAGAAAGAACCCAGAGACACGCCGCCAGATTTTGCAAGAACAACTATTCTAGAGAGCCAGGAACGGTAACACGACTCCTTAAAGACCTCGAGTGGCACACCCTCCAATCAAGAAGAAAAACCCAAAGACTCAGCATATTATAGAATAACCTAATATATATCCCACTAGACCAGTACATCAAACGCAACACCAGATGCTCACGTAAACATAGTATACAGTTAATACAAATCAGGCACTCGACAAACATATTTGGAAACAGCTTTTTCCCAGTCACAATAATAGAGTGGGATTCTCTACCTCCAAGCATTGTATCAAGTACATCATTGAACTCATTCCAAATTACATGACACAAACAACATGTAAAAATGAATCCAAAAGAGTCACCATGCACACTGACGTGATGTATCCATACGACATTTTGGTCAGTCAGAATAAAGGTACAGATAGATTTGATATTTGATACCAAAATATTGGAAGTTTCGCCCCCACGAGCCTCCATTCCTACACCTTAAATAGGAAAACGTTCGTGTTTGTTTGAAACTATGTTTCTCTCCTCGTTGCACTGGTGCTGCGTATAATAGTTGTTATGTTGAAATCAGTACCAATGACAAAACGAGTCGTAAACAAAACCGCCGTCACCCAGCCAACCAACTGCGTATACCACTCAATCAGTCGTCCATTCTTAACGTACAAGCAAGTTGTGGCACTGTAATATGGTGACTGTTGTTACTGCTGGGTGGTGTGACGCACACGTTAACAAAATTATATCCCACCTTACAATAAAGACTACGCGCACACATTCAATTATCTGCTCACTGCAGACACCCTGTCTTGTAACAATTCACTGTCGTCCTCCGCGTAGGTTGACATTTAGAAATACATGGCATGAACGTTCAACTTAAGTAACTGTCTGAACATTTGTCATCATGAGATACACGTTGGCTAATTGAATTTGATGTAACCTAGTTTTGCTTAATTAAACAACATCGCTACGATCGGCTCGATCAAAGTAAGAGTGAGTGAGTGAGTGTGTGAGTGTGTGAGTGAGTGAGTGAGTGAGTGAGTGAGTGACTGAGTGAGCGAGTGAGCGAGTGAGCGAGTGAGCGAGTGAGTGAGTGAGCGAGTGGGTGAGTGGGTGAGTGGGTGGGTGGGTGAGTGAGTGGGTGAGTGGGTGGGTGAGTGAGTGAGTGAGTGAGTGAGTGAGTGAGTGAGTGAGTGAGTGAGTGAGTGAGTGAGTGAGTGAGTGAGTGAGTGAGTGAGTGAGTGAGTGAGTGAGTGAGTGAGTGAGTGAGTGAGTGAGTGAGTGAGTGAGTGAGTGAGTGAGTGAGTGAGTGAGTGAGTGAGTGAGTGAGTGAGTGAGTGAGTGAGTGAGTGAGTGAGTGATCTTCGATGTGAAACGAAGACATAACAGTAGGTATAATATCAACATGTTAATTTTCTGATGGAACGATAATAATAATAATGTGCTGTATTTATACACTCATATCCAGATAGCACTTTGTTCAAGGATGTTGATAACTAATAGCTACTAAAATGTTGATAATAAAATTAAACATTTAAAAATATTAGAACTGCATTACAAATTGAAATGTACTAAACATACCTCAGCTAAAATTATCAAGTCATACATAAAAATAATAATAATAAATAAATAAATAGACAATAAAATATTAATGAATAAATTATTTAAAATAATAGGCTAGTTAAGGTAATTAAACGTGTAAAAGGGTAGAACTGCATTAAAATATAAAATGTACTAAACAAACCTAAGCTAGAAATATCAACACATACATAACAGATAATAATAATAAATAATAAGTAGACAATACAATGTTAATAAGTAAATAATTATACTAATAAGCTAGTATAATAGTACAACATAATAGTAATAATAAATAATACCATGTGAAGAGTGAATTGTATAGAGAACTAGACATTAAACGCAAGCATGTAATAATAAGTTTTAAGACGCGCATTCAATTTGTCCATGCCCTCTCGACTATATAAGTGAAGGCAAAGTGCACTCTTTATTACGAAACCAATTTTTTTACAGAAATTCGGTTAATATTTGTAAGATATAGCGCGTGAGATACATCGTATTTATTGTTCTCATAGTGCAAGAAGTAAGGCGTACAATGAAAACGGACATCATTATATGTTATACAACGTTTCTGGTTTACGATGTCACGACACACTGCAACGCATTTACGGACAATGTTACTCAAATTACACGTTAGCTTGAGTAGTCAAGTGTAGAGTCTCACATGCTTTTAGAGCATGCGCAATACATTCAAAACATGCCTGGGGATGTGCCAGTTCGCACGCAAACATGTGCCACTGACAATAAATAGACGCAATGCGTGGGCTGACTGATTAGTATAAAGAAGGGTTCGTCTCTCTGGGTCTGCACTCTACTCGCCCTGTGTCAGAACATTGCGTTGAAGATACAAGGTAAGTTGCAAGCAAACATAGTGCATCTATATACAGTTTATGTATTGCACTGTGTTCTAAAGTGAGTTATTCTTTACGACATTACTATTCACATTAGCAGTCGTGTACCCAATTTAGCCGGCAGGCGAATCAATGTATCACGTACGTTTAACAGAATCCAAAATGCGACAGTAGCAGTATTTGTGTGCGACATATTGGTGTACATAAATTTCAGAAAAGGGACGGAAGCTTAAGAAAACATACATAGACTTGCTTAATATACAAGGGTGTATCCCACAGGGCAATAACGAATTGATATTCTATCGTTTTCGTGTGTGTCTGTGTGTCTGTGTGTCTGTGTGTCTGTGTGAGTGTGTGTGTGTGTGTGTGTGTGTGTGTATCTGTGTGTGCGAGTGTGTGAGTGTGTGTGTGTACGTGTGTGTGCGCGCGCGTGTACGTGTGCGGGTGAGTGTGTGTGTGTGTGTTTGTGTGTGTGTGCGTGTGTGTGTGTGGGTGTGTGAGTGTGTGAGAGTGAGTGTGTTTACGTGCGTGCGTGTGTTGTGTGTGTGCGTGTGCGTGTGCGCGTGCTCGTGCGCG
Organism: Paraescarpia echinospica; assembly: GCA_020002185.1. Taxonomy (NCBI): domain Eukaryota; kingdom Metazoa; phylum Annelida; class Polychaeta; order Sabellida; family Siboglinidae; genus Paraescarpia; species Paraescarpia echinospica. Next base: position 30,524,303 of record CM034541.1, read on the forward strand.
TGCGTGTGTGTGAGAGAGATAGAGAGAGAGAGAGAGAGAGAGAGGGTGTCTGCAGCGAGCGGATACCTGAATCTACGACTCCCAATTTTCAGTCGTAAACCCGCAGGTAGTGGTTTTATTATAATTGTTGTATTACACCTACATTACGCGTTAAATGTATCTTCGATACTGATACGTTACAATGGTCTCGGGCATTCTATACACACACATACACACACGCGGGCGCGCACAGACATATACGCTCATACTCACACAAACACACACACGAGAGAGAGAGAGAGACAACACACGTTATATATATATATATATACACATACATATATATATATATATATACATATATACATATATTTATATATACACAGGGTGTATATATGTATACATATATTATGTTTTTAATGTCTAGTTCTCTATACTATTCACTCTCCACATCGTAGCATTTATTATTACTATTATTTTGTACTATTATACTAGCTTATTGTTTTAATGATTTTAGCTTAGGTTTGTTTAGTACATTTTATATTGTAATACAGTTCTATCCTTTTTATAAATAAAGTTCGGGAAAGGGACGGAAGCTTAAGAAAACATAAAAATGTTGCTTGTATACAATGGTGTATCCCGCAGGGCAATTATGAATTGATATTCCCATGCGTCGGATTGGTTAGTTTACTTACGAACGAATTGGTTAAGTCACGAGCATTGTGACATAAATGGAGCATACGATGACGGCCAACATTACTGTTCACGTCATCGTTCGCGGTTGTGTCTACTGTGATATTCAAATAGTAGACAAATTCCTTCTTCGTTGATTTCTTGATTGTGAAGATGACCTCAATTGTGCCTAATTTACTGTAATCCTGTCATTTTCGTGTGTGTCTGTGTCTGTGCGTGTGCGTGTGCATGTCCGTGTGCGTGTACGTGTACGTGTACGTGTACGTGTACGTGTACGTGTCCGTATCCGTGTCCGTGTCCGTGTCCGTGTGCGTGTATGTGAGTGTGTGTGTGTACGTGTGTGTTAGCGCGTACGTTTACGTTTGCTGGTGAGTGTGTGTGTGTGTGTGTTTGTGTGTGTGTGTGTGTGTGTGTGTGTGTGTGTGTGTGTGTGTATGAGTGAGTGTGTTCATGTTCGTGCGTGTGTGTGATGTGCGTGTGCGTGTGCGCGTGCGCGTGTGTGCGCGTGTGCCTGTGTGTGTGTGAGTGAGAGAGAGAGGTGGAGAGAAAGAGAGTGAGTGAGCGTGTGTTCATCACAAAGTAATTATTACGTTCTACTAAATCAGCGTGCTTTTATTGAATGTACATGTTGTTATATTTTAATATTCATGTTATGATTTTAAGTATTTATGTTTTTTTAGGAAATCATTATTCCAAGTGTGAGACATCGCCATGTTACGTACTGGATGGGCATTGATCGCAGCGATCACATGCGGTAAGAAATACAATTGCATACTGCTTATGTTCGCGTAGGGACCAACAATTAGTCAGGTTATTTTTTACGTTGGAATTGAAGGAGCCAGTAATTCGCTGTTTCTCTACATCACAAACATTAACAACATTCTGCGTACTTGGTGTTACCTGCCTTTTTAGGGATTATCAGCGTATTTGACGAGTATAAGTATGTGTTACCTAAGTGTATGAATATTTATAAATTATGTGTTTCAATTTGCATAATTGTAAATTATGGACATAAATTGGAAAATATATTGTAATAAAACAAATACACAGGACGGCACTTGAATTGACATTATTACGGTTGCAGTGCTGTTATCCAATGTTGGCGGACAATCAGCTGGACCTGGTAGGTCATATAAATATCTTACCTAGAAAAATAATATTCTAATGATAATACGCATGTTGGAATTCACAAATATAAGTGTTCATGACGATATTGTATGATGTGTATCAATCTGAGTAAAACAGATATAATATACGCCACACGTATTAGGAAATGGTTTTTGCATCTTTGTCTTACTCGAAACCTATTGATAATTGCTTTTTACTTTGCAAAGTTCAACAATACACTGGACGTGACAAGGGATGAACTACATGTAATCAAACTGTATTTCAGTTAGAAGACCTACTGATAGGGTTCGATGTTTCTCAAATGAGTCTTCTTTACAGCTGTTCCCGTTGCGGTGTCGCAGTGTTCGGCAACTTGCGATGTCGGTGTCATGTCGGGCCAGAGTTGTAGCAACATTACACATACGTGCAAGACAGTAGTAGAACCGTGTAACCTTCGGCCATGTAACGGTGAGTTTCAGTGTTATATACGAGATGACGTAAATATATCGACATCAACTAACTATAATCGAGCTACCGTATGTGTATATGCATAGGGGTCGGAACGTAGGGGGTTGCTGGCTGAGCCTCCTAATATTTTAGGTGGGGGACTGGAGATAGGATTAGCCTGCAGTATTTATAGTTCCAAGGTGTTTAGTCAGCGACCCTTGGGGGGCGGGCAAATGGAGGTTTTTGGACAGCCTCAAGGGGATGCAATTTGAGGTTTTTGGAGAGCTTCAAGGGGTACAATTGGAGGTTTTGGAGAGCATCGTCTCCAAATATCTCCACATTCTGACTCCACTGATATGTTAAGTTTTTCCTCTTAGACAGTTTGAACATCGGGCGCCAAACATTCATGGATTAATCTAGGACCCCACGAGCGAAGCGTAACACGTTTATTTTTTGTCGAAATAGTCCGTATATCAACGGTTCTTATTGAATGATTGTGTCATTACGGGAAATGGCTACATAATGGGTAACTGTTGTAACAAAAAACAATATATGCATGCGCATGCTAATGTTTATATCATGACAAATGTCCGTAATAGTACAGCGGGAAACCGCCTTCTCTGAATACGGTATGTAGACGGGAACGGTTTCTTCTACCTACTGGTTTATGTTGCCATTTTATTTAATATTTTCCTGGATCGCACATTAAGTATGTCTTTAGACAGACGACAGGTGGTATCAATTTGCAACGAAATGTTTTCTCAATTTTCTAATTTCGTAAATAAGTCACTAAAAGAAGACGAGATTTACGCTCGGCAGAAAGTGATTGGATCATTTATTGGTGCTTCCCAATCCCGCCGTACGAAAGAGGAAAAACACATGGACAAACTCTTCCATGATAGTTTTCGTAGCATATAGTTCTACAAAACTATATAATATATATATAATATATTTGAACATAACATATTATTTGTTCATTGCTTCCACTAATGCATGTAAGACACAGGCCAATGCCACCTCTCGCGCGAAATCACGCGAAATATCGGAGGGATGGGCAATTTTGTACAAGTGTTTTATAAATGTTGCATCAACATTAGTAACTAAGCGGTACGAAAAGGTTGTGTTTATTGAGTCAATAAACTATTGGTGGAATCGTTGCTGAAAACTGTGCAATTATCGACGTGCCTGCTACAGGCAATGGGTGTATCTCTGCTGCCAGACGATGCAGTTATGTATGCATTTATGACCAAGCCCTATTTGTGTCTCTGTGTCTGCATACTATATGAAAAAGGTTCAATAATATATTTGGTTACTCTCTACGTTGGAACTGTTATACGTACGTAAGTGCCTCTGGGACATTCATATTGGAGAAACACACATAGTTGACGGCATACGCCGGAAACAAGAATATTAAAAGTCAAGATAAAAGGAAGCAAGTATGTTGTGTCACGAAGTAGAAAAGATGATTAAGTTAGGCCATGGCAGTTCGGCCATGAACGCAAACAGCTTTAGCGGGATAACTACTATGATTAAAAAGTAATCAGTAGGGCTAGAGTTAGATGCATTTGAATATACCCATTTACTTCGCACTGTATTTTCAGAACGAAAACTCCTGTTGAGCAAGGCGCCGTGGTCTGTGTGCAGCAAAACGTGCGGCGGAGGTACACAGACGCGATCCATCGCATCCGGTGAATCCGAGACATGGTTATGCAACATGTTACCATGCCCTTTTGGTAACGTATTGTCTAGTACAAAATTTACATTTATTACTGGTCATATATGTTTCAGGTAAGCGGCAGATAAAAAAAAAGTGTTTTATTTGATGAGGTTGAGTAACCATCCACATAACTATATATGATTAGACATCTTGTAAGCCGTTCGTCTATCTTTTGCAACCATTCCTGTCGTAGACCCGGATAATGGTGCAGTAAGTAAATAAACCGTGAATTGGATGTCAAATAAATTGACCATCAAAGGGTGAATTTTTGCTCATCCACAAAAATCTTAACATTACAACGGTTACTTATCTACTTTACGTCATTACACAATTGCAATATCAGATACCTTTAGAAATACAATTGTCTCCGGTTCGAAATTGGTTTCTAGACGAGGTTGTTACCTGGTACTGTAATTGTGGAGATGTTGTCAAACAAAGTCACCGTCAAATGACGAATATTTCGAACTTGTGCAATACCCCGAACATTAAAATATACAATGATTGTTTATTTACTTCGTATCTACGTACGCGTCATATACTGTGGAAATGACAAATTTCTCTCCGTCACAACACGATATGACAGGGAACTATCTGCGGATACAGTATTTGTTGAATGAAGATCACAGGGAGTCAACGTAAAAAGATAAATTTCCGAACTTGAGCCATCCCGCAAACATTATACAATATCAATGGTTGCGTACATACGCTACATTTAAGTACTCATGGTCATGTCATGTACCATTGGAAAGCCTACTGCCTTCTTGTAAATATACAATTGGAAGCTGATAAGTGATGCAGTGTGTGTGGAGCGAACTTAATTCATGGTCATTTGTGAATGTTCAAATTTTGCGCCATTCAACAAACTTTGTAATATTACGATGGAGGCCTATTTCCTTTGTATATATACTCAAGAACACGTCATATACCATTAGAAGGATTAGAACGATAATTGTATCCCCGTCAGAAGTAAGTACGTCATGGTGCTATCAAGTAGTATTATGATTGGCTAACAAAACAAGCAGGATATGATTTTTTTGTATTTGGATTTTCCTCACAATATTTAGCATGCAGATGTTGAAGACCAAATGTATTTTCTTTCTTCAGTTGCTTCTTCTTATCATTAGTGACAGCAAACTTCTTCCTAGCATGAACTGGAATGTATCCAGCCGGATTCTTCAACTCCATCTATTTTAATTGAAGACGACCGTACCACGCGTTGTGTTTTTCCTGCGAGAAGCTGATTTAGTTGCAATGTCTTAACGACCATACTCCCTTTCCTCCGACTACTATTCAAGTGACTTCAGAAGAATAGTATGTCCGCTTTGTGTTGACGGTACTGGTTTACACTGCTAACAAAAATGCTACATGTAAGGGCAGAGTGGGCTTTTCTCATTTCATGCTTTTAAGGGCTCGGTGCGTTATTCGTCCGAATAACGTCATTACGGCGTAAGCAGACTACTGTTTAGTGGAAAGTTCATCGTGGAAGTTATATCACTTTTTAAAATCTTCTGCTCCTACCAGATTGCAAGTATTTCAACATAACTGATTCTCCAAACCTATGCATGTTGTCGCTGCTCCTCTATTTCCTTCCTCAAAACAATAACTTGCGTGTAGATAGATTACTTCATTGTTCCTGGAAATGTGTTCAGCAAATGGTGTAATAACATAACTTGTTGCGCCGGCTCATAATCCTTGAGGCACTTGTGGATGTATTTGTGGTACGTTTTTCTTTATAATCACATTTCACATGACAATATAACTAATGGCTATGAATGCAATGTGTAAGTACTTATAACATAACTTATGAAGAGTAAACCATATAACTTAATGTCCTTGAAGTTACGCCCAATAAATGCATTGGCGTCGGAAAGAAATTAATATTCGGGGGGATGAGACTAAAAAAACTCTCCAATTGCACCCCCTTGAAGCTTACCAATAACCTCAAATTGCACCCGTTTAAGGCTCTCAAAATTTTTCCTGTTGCACCCTACTTTGAGGTTCTCCAAAAATCCTAAATTGCACCTCCTTGAAACTCTCCAAAAACAACCAACTGTACCCCCCGAGGCTCTCCAAAAACCTCCAATTCCACCCCTCCCCTAGAATTGAACCTCACCAATTACTCAAACTGCCGTCGCCTTTACACTCACCAAAATAAGAAAAAGCACATCTTCCCCAAATACTGGGGGCTAATTCTACATCCAGCCCCCTGCCAAAATATTCGGGGCTCGCCCCCAACTTTCCGCCCGGTTCCGACGCCTTACAAATTGTTTGTTGTAGTTTTGTAATGTAAACGTAATGACAATTTGTAACAGTTATTAGAATTAATGCATGAAGGAACACACCTTCCAATGACTTCGTGTCCAGCGTTATCATCAAGATTAATGACTACATTTCTCCAAACATATATATCAAAGTCGCCAAAATTACATTCAACTGGTATGCTAGTTATTTTATCTGCTTTTCCAAATGTAAACGGCGAGCTCTTACACAAAGTAAATTAGTCATAACGACGTTAAGGCTTTGATAATAGCCAGCGAATGATCATGTCTCCACATTTTTGTTTGCAAACATTACATTTCTTACAAAACTATGTATGCATTGTTATCTTTTATAGGAAGAGAAACTTGTTCCTAACACATCAAGACTGTAAATTATGGTACCGGTTCTAATTATTATACCGATATATGTTTTGGTCAATTTGGCGTGTCCAGCGTCATCAAGCAACTTATACATCTGGGGTATCGCAGGTCAGTTGACTCGCATATCAACTTCATTATTATTGCTTATTCAGATGTATTTATATCACAAATAAGAACAATATCGCTGTAAACGCTACTGCAGTTTTTTATTTATCGTATTCACGTTCGTTTTTGGTACAATTTCATCTAAACTGAGTAAACATCGGTCGATTGCTTGCAAAATATGTCGTCTGAGAGGATGGCAAGAGTTTGTCTGCATGGAAACGTCAGCCTCTGATACATTGACCATTTTAATTCCTCTGGATTAAGGTAAATATGCGCTCTGAACGGTGTTTTTCAGTTTTCGTGATGATGACGCTGAACAAGCCTCCATTTCGTGTTTTTTTCTCCTTTAACCAAGAAATATGGTGAATATTGGTAGTGCCGCCGAGGGAGTTACAGCAGGGGGCTAGCTGTTGATGGTAGGCATGAACAAGTTAAGTGTATGTTTTTTTAGGTTTTTGTAGGTAGCCTTTTCTGTCGATGACGCTGGACACACACTTAAATAGCCTTAATTACCCAGGCGCCACGAGGCGGCAGTACGTTTTCGCCCCTCACTACGGCCTGGAAAATTAAAGCCCAGCCAATGTTACCGGTAGGGGGCTTTACCTCAGATTCGGGTAGAGACGGTGATTGGCTCTCAGACCAACTATGAAATAACAAATTACATAAGGATGCACTTGTATCAGGTAATACTATACTATAACAACTATTGAACATTAAACTTATATTGAAACATGTCACACAAATATATCGACATTAAACTTTGTTTCGTAGTTTAGTGCCTTTTAATCACATGCATTTTCAGTCGGTGGCAGCTCTCATGGCTACCAACAATGTCGTATTGACGTTGTATTGCTTATGGTCGAGCAGAAACAAAAGACAAAGTGTGAAAATGCATGATATAAATACTAAGCAAGGACAAATTGCAATCAATGTCGCTCGGAAAGGTCGGACTGCTAACGAATAATATATATATTTGCCAAAGAAAAACTAAAGCGTGCTGATCTTGGTGCTTAAGTCAGTAGCGTGTCGAGCAACTATTTTTAGGGTCTTCAGTTCGAATCCCGTAGAGTACTCGAAACTTTGTTTGTGTTCATTTAGATTAATATTCATTTTATTTTGTATAATACTATTTCGGGCACTATTTCGTAATCTCATTTCGTTATCGAAAACATACATAATATATAAACATGCTGGCGGATAGACGTCCTAACTGGCAGTGAGCAGTCAAAACGCGATTCTGAGCCAGACTATTTTCCCGGCGAAGTCACGCAGTCGGGCGAGAGTCGGCTTAGCAAGACAAGAATTAAAAACGCCATCCTACATTTGTTTTCTTTAATGTGCTATATTTTCCTGAAGTTTTGATTTATTCCCATTATTTATTCTCAGGATTCCTTCGATAACGTTGTAAGAAATTAAAACATGTCGAAATACCGTGCAATAGCAACGATAAATTAATGTAGTGAACCAATCTAAACCGATGACGCTCGACACGCAAAAAGTGGTCATTATAGAAAACTCATTGTAATAGTTTTATATTTCATTTTGTAGACATGATTTGTTTCTGTACACTCCCAAAATATACCCCTTTTTCATAGTGCAATCAGAAATAGAAAATAAAGCACTACTTTTGTATGGTAGCGCTTCAGGATTGGGAAAGGTCAATTGGACATGCCATTTTGGCCCATTTTGGCTCTTTACGCCCACTTTTTCCCATTTTAGAAAATTACTAAGTCGAGTAAACTATATATATTATCTGAAATATCTTACTGAGACCAATCTTTGATGAAATTTGTATATGCCTGACTTTATAATTCACGGTATGAGAGACAAAAGACACATTTTTACCAATTATTGTACACTTTTTGGATATTGGCCCTCAATCATCCTCGCAAGACAAGGGGGTAACTACGTACACTACCCGTGGCAGATATATTACGCTTGTATTAGTTAGCTGAATAAAACTCTTGACTTCACCGTACCACCCGTGAGAACAGTACAGGCACCCGTCCGACTCGCGTCCCTGTTCCAGGAATCGCAATGTTATTACCCATTCGATCATTCTCGCAAGCGGTATTGTGTATTCAAATAATCATGTCTACTGTCTAAACAGTCCGCGAAGACAACCAAGAACACCCCTGGAATTTGTCGACAAGCGATAATATTGGCTGAGCTTATATTTCGGGTTCTAAAACCCAGGTCCTGATAGGTTGACCTTTTGGTATCTTTCACGATATCAGATATTCAACATATCACTACTGTCATAGGTCCATGGAGGTTCGACTTATCCAGACTGCACTGTACAGTGCATGTTGTTCCTATAATCTTATTTTAATTATTATGTCTTGCCATTCTCATAAAACTATACAGTCACAAAAAAGTCCAATATGAATGTTTAATCTTTATGTTTTTAGATAGTACCATTAATATTAAATGCAATACTAGAATTTGTTTTAATATATTAATGTTAATACGTATGTATACTAATGTACAGATCTGCTAGTGTTCCAAGTTCATGCATCCCGAAATTCCGTTGTAACACAGTACTGTGTAAGTTTTTGCAAACCTGGATTTCCTCAAAACTTTACATCGAATGATTTTAAAGGGACCCCATACTGATGTAATCAGCAGCGTCCCCTGGCGCGCGATTATGCATTCAATGACACATTGAGAAACTCGATCCATGGAGTTGTTAGGCGTCCACCATTCACAACATGCAGCTAGCAAGCAGATGTCGGCGGCGGATCCGTTCAGAGTTGTTGTCGTCATACCTATCAAAGACTTCCAAAAATACACCAGTCTCTGAAATCCTGTCAGCAGTTGCCAGATGTATGATACTGCTAAGGCATCCAAGAAATTCTATGTATCTGCCGCCATCATTTGTATGATAGTCATGGTATCCTTAATGTCCATTGTGGCTGCTGTGTTTCTTGGTGGTAGTTCAAATACTCGCTGTATAGCCAGTATGGAAAAATGGCACAGGCGCTGTCAGATGACCAAGAGCGGTTGCCACAGAAACATCACCTCTGCACCTGGCTAACGATAGATTTTGCGAAATACCATTTCGGGACTGATTTTCGCTGTTACAAGACCTCCTTGACCTGACTTCAACGTAGTATTTTCAGTCATTTTATCAAATGTATTCATACCTTACTTCTTGCTAATGGGATAGTATAGTAAGAACTACATGTCACAACGGATTATAATACACCATATATGTACAAGTCTATCAAGCTTCTCCTCCCCTGCGTCTACAAGGTTAAACAACGAATTTTTCATATCCATATTTGCAAGCAACCGTATTGGTAGACAAAAAGACACATTTATGTGAGATTAAGCCTCGAATGTATTGATCATGTTGTTGATAGTATGCATGTTTTGTCGATGCAGTCACGTGTTCGTCATCCCTCTTCAGTGTGGATGCCACTACTTATGTGTGATCCTTTCTTGAATGCTTGTGGAACAGCCTCGCCTCTCTTTGTCGCATTGCTTTTGTAAATTCATTCATGATATGTCTCGTGAATGTCGACTTAATGAGTATTGTCTTCTTTCTAGTCAGTCCGCGTATATCACCGTTTCCCTTTGCGTGTTTGACGATCGATTTTTTTTCTGCTAACGTCGCCCCAGTGCCAGTTGAAACTCCCAGGAATATAACGCACTGCAAATTTCCCAGCTTCGAGGGCACTTTGAACTTTCCGAAGGAGTGTCAGCATGTCAAGCATCTTGTCGGCAGTGCATATGGCTTAGTTTGATATGCTTGCAACACAAAATAAGCAACACTTGCTGATCATACGTTGTAGTCAACGACAGTTCGATCGCGACTCAACTGTCCACAAGACGTCCAATAATCGGGGCATGTCAAGTGCGGTATTTAGCAAATGTTATTGGATGAATTATTTCAACTTTTCCAAATAAAAAATTTCTTCACCACCTATGTTATGATGTGGTATCCAACAGAACATATACACAAAAATATATGAAATAAATATTTATGTACACTAACTTGACAGCACTACTTTTGTATTTATTACAATTCTTTTCAAATATGGCACTAGACCAAACATAAGGTATAAAACTGGTACGTTGCCTTAGGGCAACAACGTCCACTAAAGGGTTAAGACAAGATTCTGACATTGACATTGATGGGAATTTACTCCTATTACATATTATCAAACAGTTATACGTCTTACCTTACCACAGGTGTATATCTCCTTTATAATATGGTCGACAGTACCTTAGGCAACATGAAAAACTTATTTCTGGTAATATACTTACACAGTATAAACAAAATAAGACACCAAGCATATCATTGCAATTTGTTTGAGGTTGAACAATAGATTGACCGGACTAAAGTGGTACGCAATCATTGTAATCTTAAGATTAAATCGGAAGTGCACAATTTCGAAAATTCATCATTAGACTGAAACTTTCTTGATCTTACAATCACGCTTACTACACTGGTCAACAACGCGAAGACAGGCCTTTTTTGTAGGGCGTTCCAATGGTGTATAGTATTACATAATAAATAAACCTTGGGCGTGTGGGGGCACTTAAGTCGGGCGGTGGTGGCTAGGTGATGCCTAGTGCTTGTCTATTTTTTTCTAAGATGCAACGTATATTTATATCTCAGCTGCTATGTCAAATAGTGTATACGTTTGAAAAATAGTTCATAAAATGGCATATTATACATAGCTTACATACATCACGGCGCTCGTTCAATTCGCTTTGTTTGTGGGTTCTTATTCGTGCTCGCGTACGTGGCCGTCGCTTGCGTCCGTAGGTGCGCGTGTGGGAGCGTGAGTGTTTGATTGCAGCTTGCACTTAGTTATCACATTATCCCGTTTCAGATGTGACTATACACAATTGCTCTGCTGACGTTCTACTGGTAATCGATCGCTCCGGTAGTATGAAAGGTGAATGGGAACTCGTCATGCATTTTGCCAAGGAAATCGTGAACACGTTCCCAGAGTTGTCTGAAGATCAAACCCGGGTTGGGGTAGTGGTGTACGACAATTATGCACATCTAGAAGTAAGTAACATTTATTGATGGCATATCAACATTTCGGTAATGCTAAATAAAATCAATATTCGTATGCGTGCATGTTTCCCAGCATACATGTTCTAGCTTTCAATCCAAGAGCGGATATATATTTCATTTAATAAATTCCTACCGCGTGTCACGCAGGGGAAAGTGGAGATCCATGTCAACAGTGGTGAACTGCATCACCTCCTGTACGTATGGTATACTTCCAATAATGGATACATGTTCTGCCAACATTTGAACCAGTTATTTATAGGTAGAGGTCAAACAATGTGTCCAAATCTCGGTTTACATTGTGATCACGCCCCTAAGAACCGAGACCAATGGGGTCCGATGGAACGAATTATGTCTTCCAATATTGACTGCCACAATCTCCAACTGTGTTTGTCTTTCGAGAATGTGTGTGTGTGTCTGTGTTTTTGTGTATGTGTGTGTGAGTGTGTGTGTGTGTGTGTGTGTGTGTGTGTGTGTGTGTATGTGTGAGTGTGTGTGCACTTGTGTGTGTATGTGTGTGTTTGATAGTGTGTGAGTGTGTGAGTGTGTGAGTGTGTGAGTGTGTGAGATTGTGAGTGTGTGAGTGTGTGAGTGTGTGAGTGTGTGAGTGTGTGAGTGTGTGTGTTTATTATATTTATTGCATTACATTAATATTACATCGTATATTATAATTATATTACAAACATATATTTAAGAACGAATGAACTCTCTCTCTCTCTCTCTCTCTCTCTCTCTCTATATATATATATATATATATATATATATATATTATATTCATTCGTATATATATATATATATATACATATATATATATATATATATATGTATATATATATATATATACATATATATATATATATGTGTGTGCACACATAAACATATATATAGGTGTAATATATTAGCTTCCATTGCCTACAATACATGAAAGGTTGGGCCTCTCGTTGTTACCTCTGATTATTATATTTACAGATTCAATTTGGTGACTACGTTGACAGGAACGACTTGCTATCAAAAATGGAAAATATACCAAAACCTACTAACGGATGGACAAACATTATTGATGGCGTGAACAAGGCACTTTCCACATTTGAGTCATATAGTCGCTTAGGTGAACCCGGTGTACGCTTCGCTGCTATATTTATTACCGACGGAGATCATAACTTCCCCGATAACGACAACGCTTTAGGGAACATCAAAGACGCGATATATCCAGTGCACAAAAAAGACATTGCCACCATCAGCATAGGTAAGCAATTTGATATGCTTGATTTCGTACGGCTAATGTAGTATCCGAAGATAAATGCAAAACAGGTTACAGGATACGTAAGGAAGAAATTAACGTGGCAGGCAAATAAATGACTTTTAGCCACCTAAAACTATTT
>CM034541.1:30542403-30553749 GCA_020002185.1 Paraescarpia echinospica
AAGCTCACTGCCTCTGCGAATTTGACGTCCTGTTATGTATAGACGTTAACTTTGTCCAAAAACTACAATCGTCAGCGCAGAACACGGGTAGTTGACGCGTTAAAGAAGATAATTTTGACCAAAATACATGTTGTAATATCATTATGTGTCAGGTATATATACGTACGTCGAAGAAATAAAGTTGCTACAACAGCTTCCTTAACTGCTTTAATCCTTCACAAATCCTTTCATATGCAAATACCTAATGTTTGAATGTTTAACACCAAAAGTGCATGACGTTTTTGATTTGTCGGGTTAATTGACTTTGGCTGTTTCGTTTTGTAAACGAACAAAGCCAATTTTACCTGCCGGACATTTAAGATTCAACCCATTGATGTATTTTCTGTTACATGTTTTTATTTAGAAAGTAAATTCGACACATTAACTTGCATAATCGAATTGTGCGTTCACAAGGATTTTCAATATTGAAAATCATTTGTAGAACTTCCTGGGTGGAATTAAATAAGTTAATAGTTTGTCAAATAAAGTTTACCAAAACAAAAACTAAGTTTGCATGAACGAACTAGTATGTCATAGTTGACATAAAATACATTTACTTTATTTGCATAATTAATTTGAAATGAGATAAGCAGTCACTTTATAACACTATCTATGCAGCATCGACTTGCTGAAATTATTGAGCTGTTCATACGTGACCTGTTATAGTTGACCCGACCTGTTCGGATGATATATTGGTGCACTTCCCCTTCGACGTACACTTTTCCGACGTAACGTGCCACAACGCTATTGCTGAAGTGGTCGACCATGCCAGGGTTGACGCTTCACACTACACTCCGTATGAGAAGATCGGGTCAGTTACTCTCGTGAATGACACTGAACGCGGTATGGTGGCCTTGTTTCAAGGGCATGCATATCTAGAGGTGGGTACGGTTGAGAATGTCTTAGCATTAGTACTGCTACTACTACAACTACTACTAATACTTCTACTACTAATATTACTATTACTACTACTACTACTAATAATAATAATAATAACAATAATAATAATAATACTAACAATAATACTGCTCCTACTATTACTGGTAATGTACTACTACTACTACTACTACTACTACTACTACTACTACTACTACTACTACTACCACTACTACTACTGGTAGTAATATTAGTGGTAGTATTAGTAGTAGTAGTAGTAATAGTAGTAGTTTTTCTGATACATTTATGTTATGAATGCATATAATTATTTCGATTTTAGGTGCCGTTCTTAAAGTTGTGGTTCGCTGGCGATGACGTAAAAGCATTCTCCATCTCGCTGTACTACAAGCGCCCGAACGGACTCGGCGCCATATGTGGAGCTCTCGTAAACAACGGAAACTGCAAGAGTGATGCCGGATTCTCTCTCCGCGCTGTCTCTAGCAGCCAACTTGAAAGTAAGATTCAGACGACTCCGCCAGTGATGACCTTCATTGATGCAATAACAGTAAGTTTGTTTACACCTATTCTCAATATAAATCAAAACGAAATCATGTAAATTAAGTTTGTCAAAAAACGTTCTCGTTCCTTTCAAGTAAGGTTTGCACGTTACTATATTCAAATTAGCCAGTCAACAGTGCATGTATAAATGTAACGTAAACATCTCGTTAAAGTATTCCAAGCCACTACACAACACTTGTGAGGGCCACTCTACTTCCGAGTGTAAAAATAACACGTTTTTATTCAATTAACACTCTGGCTACGGCGACCCCACTTCTCTCTTCCAGCCACGCATTCCAAACTCCGCACAGTCTACGCCAATTTCCAACTTGGTACTACCACTGAAAGGGTCTCCCAGTGAACTCCTCCCCACGCACAGTTTACCCTTACTAGACACCACAGCTGGCATACTCGTTATTATGTAAGGTGCACCGGGCTGATCTTCTGTACTCCGTCCACTGCATCTGCCGTAGTATTAACTAAAACTCGCTCAACTAAAAAATGTTCGAAACATCATTTTGTAAACATTCAAAATCAGTTTGTCTACCAAATCTAGTACGAAGTGAACTTCAAAACTCGTAACGGCAGTAAACGTGTGCTGATACCAAGGCATGGTGGTTAATCTTATTACCACTGTTTTTTTAATATTAATGCACTACGATAGCATGTATACGTACTTACGTGTATACGTACATACGTTCATACATACATACATACATACATACATACATACATACATACATACATGCATGCATGCATGCATGCATGCATGCATACATACATACATACATACATACATACATACATACATACATACATACATACATTCATACATACATACATACATACATACATACATACATTCATACATGCATATATACATACATACATACATAATATTATATTAACACAACATGAATATATGCAAAAAATAAAATTAACTTCGAGCTGTTTTATGTGTGTTTAGATGATCATGAGGCACCCTATCGAGAACCATTTTTTAAAGACCCAAAACACACATACATAGATATACACACACACACATATATATATATATATATACATATATATATATATATATGTATACATACGTATATAAAAGGGTAAGGCCACAGCTGAGATGGGAGAATTGCGAGAGGAGAGACATGTGAAGATCAGGGGAGGATGAACGACTGAGAGAAGGAGTTATTGACAGAAAACCTCGGAAAGAACAACACCAATACTGTACCTATCCTCGTCAATACTCAATATATTGAGTATTGACGGGAAGTATATATATATATATATACTACTGTTAATACTCAATATATATATATACTTCCCGTCAATACTCAATATATATTGAAACAATGTATTGAGTATTGAAGGTAAGTAAGCTAACTGAGGTTGTGAGAGTGATTGTAAACGAAAGCGCAACGTGTGTTTGTTCTAACAATAACTGTTGTACATTTGCAGGCACCAGATGCTGAATGGCATCACGTGGTGTGGGTGTACGATGGAGCGGGTTTGACTGTATACTTGGACAAGGTCGTAGTCAGCTCCGGCGTCCCGTCGGTGACAGGTAGGGTTTATTTATAGTGAAATCTTGCTGGCTACCTTTTTGTGAAATTTGGCTACCGGCCAGGGTTATCAATCTTCTGAGGAGTCGCCTATAGTGTGGTTTTTCTTCTGTAATTCCAAAGTGCCCTAAGATTGTAGATATCGCAGATATTAAGTGGTCAAATGAAACTACTTTAAGATCAACTGATTGTGATAGTGATTACTGCTGCCCGTGATTTGTTGCTCCGAGGGTGGTCGTGAGTTAGTCAGTCGACTTGACTGTCTCGGTTTTGTTTTCCCCAGGGGCACTGAAGGACACCGGCGCGCCAATGTACATCGGGTTTGACTGTAACAAGTACTTCTTTGAAGGCGGCAAGATAGACGAGGTATGCGTTATCTAATTACTTCATCAATTAAACTATCTTACGGACCTTTATTGATCATTACGATAATTCTACCATTATCGATAATTCACATATAAATTGTTTGTATAGTATATAGAGTTAGCAACCGCCACTATTTTTTTCTAGTTTGCTTTGAGTATGTTGTTGTCCAAATAAAGGTTATTTTATTTAATCGGCCGAATTACTAGTCCTGGAAATAGGTGACAGTGGATTATGTTTAAGTGCAAAATAACGTAACTTTTCGTACGCACCAACTTTTTTGTTTGATCAACGGAACCACCGCAGATGTTCACTGAGTGCTCTATTGTCATACGAATAAAGAGGCAATCTTCTTTTTGGGAACTTATCGAGAGAATATGTGTCAATATATCCGTCCATGCACATACACATAACGTGAATGTAAAAGTACACTTACATTCATTAAGTTATCACAATTTAACCACAACTTAATATGTGCATGGAAGCGATTTTTTTTTACACATGCAATGCGTATTGTATATTTTAAAAAGAAAACGTTTGCATAAAAATTAGAAGTGCTGACAAATTGATAGATATTATATAATAAACATTATCGCAAAAAATAGTAAATAGTGCATGTTATATTAGTAATTACATTTTGGCAGTCGTTTTAGTGACACCATGTGGAGTAGTCGCTCAAACTGCAGGGGCCTAACCAATTTGACGCCATCGCGGAAACCGTGGAAAACCCGTTAATTTATTGTCCTGCATTTTCGAATGTCTGCTTGTAAAATTTTAAGTATAACTATCTGTTACGTAGCAAATGAAAATAGGTATTCCAATCCATTCGGAATATCTCCATCGCGATTATCTTCTACCTTAAATAATTGTTTTGTTGTCACACATTTGATAAGTAATCTATTTGAAGGCCGTATGTGATAAATCCATCGTTCTGATTCACTGCTGTGGTCAAATATAACATGTAATTTATTGTTTTGTAGCTGCGGGTCTACAGCCGAGCTCTATCAGATACCGACGTTATTAAGTTGTATAACGACTAAAGAGTTCGTCCACACCGGCAGATTTGGTCGACTAACCTCCTATTACGCGTGTCTCATATAATTTGCGTCTGCGTACTCGAGCTTCATAGCAACTCTCCGAAGTAATTGTATACCGATTCTGGTAAAATAAAACCAGTACCATTAATATAGTAGTATACCACAGCGAACGGTTAGGTCAGTCATGCCTGTGTTGTCTTAATTGTATCACGTGTGTGAAAATAATAAACAATTCTGCCGGATTCGATTAGTTGTTTGGTGATGTCATGCAGATATATATCCGATTGCGTGTGCTGCATTAGTAGCAACAATAACAACCATACGTTTATGCTTCAATATCTGACAAAGACACTGATTATAATTAACTAATACAACAGCTATTTCTACCAGTGTCTAGTTACCCATGCATCTATATATAAATATATATATATATATGTATATATATATATATATATACATATATATATAACACTATCTACCGCATTGCCTGTACAGTGCCTCATAATACCGCATTACCTGTACATTTGTAATGACGACTATTACACAAATTTTCACGATCGAATATGCATAAATTATGCACAGTATGAATTCAGTTAACTATTTATATAAATCTAGGTGCTTGTTTTTGGTTTCAATTGCATATTTATAATTATCCTAATTTTGAAGTACAGGTAATGTTGTTTTAACTAAAACCATATTACCTGTACATCTGTATATGTACAGGCAATGCGGTGATTTCATGTATATAAACTTACAGCCAATGAGCGGTCACCGGCTGACCTTTTATGACCTACGACACAGTTTGTCATGACAATAAATGGCGCCGGTGTTTTGTGTAGAGTTGCGCGAAACTGTATTTGTTTATATTTGATTCCTTGTCATAGTCGACTGCATTTTACCCCGGCATCAAACTGCTATGCTAGTTACACAACTTTAATGCTTATTGAGTGTAATATGTGTGAGGTAAGCGACTGCGTTACCGACACTGACAGTTCTAACGAAGCCCATCGGCGTCGAACTCGACGAAGGTCGACAATTATTAATATAATTCACGATCAACAAATCCCATGGCCCTTCTGGAATAACATCATTCTAGAACGAGCTCGTATTGATTCATGTTCGACATTTTTATTCATATATCAATATTATTCTTGGAAAATTGTCAATGGCATATTTATATATATTGTAGGCTACTGCCCTTAGAACACTCACTAGTAGGAGTCGGAAACACGATTTTTGAAGTAGGCGTCTTTTTCGGCGATTTGGATTTTGTTGGTCTATTTTTGTAAGTATTCCACTCAGAACAACAGTTTGCACAACTTTGACGGATTAGTTATTCAATATTTAGCACATAGAAAACCTTACGGACGAAATGGTCCAGGTTTTTGTTAAAACTGCATAACACAAATTAGGACGCACGATTCAATACCATACATTACTCATGGGTGGGGGGATACACTGCTTTATATGACAAATTGGAGCACCCAAACAAGCACTACTTGACTCTAATCCTAAGTTTGTATATGTTCTACTGATCTTTACGTGTTGAATAAAATGAAAATTATAATCAAAGATATACACAATTGACTAATTGTTATAGGATATATTAATAAACTGTCATCAACATTTAAATGTTTGCTTCGATTTGCTTAAAATCAGGCCACAAAAATGTGATTAACAAATAATTTGATTAATATTAAGTCGGATTTCATTGCCATATTGTATTACTCATGGACTATATGTGTGTTATATAAAAACAGTCAACATAAACACTTTTTGTATGTAAATCAATTTATTAAGATACAAAATAATATACATGCATACATCTCATTTATTCAGAACACAACTCCACACAAAAATTAAAGTATTTGTCCCAGTAAAACATGTGTATACATGGCTATATTTAACACACCGGTATGTTTGGCCATGCAGTCTAGAAGACCAAAATGTAATGGCTACTGCAGTATGCATATGAAACAATCTATTGCAGCAACTAGCACCATTTTAATAAAATAACAGACACCTTTACAAAGACATCAAAGACAAACGGAACAGACTTCATTTGGGGGAGGGCCTGTCTGTTTCATGAATGCCGGGGGGGGGGGTGATGCATGCATCAATTTGTGTCTGTAATATATTTATTATGTTCTGTGTGTTTCACTGTTATCTATCAGTTTCCGGTCAATGATACTGTTGTTTTGCTATATTAAAAAAAATGTTTTTGTTGTTGAAATCCTTTCATTGCCCAATCGTTTAGGGGGTGTCCGTCTCGTACACCTATGATCATTATCTTTGAACTGTTAAACTTTATTTGTAGAGCAGGACCCCAAAGGGTAATGTGACTGACATGTATAAAATACATAGTTCCAAAATGCAAACAATCAACACAAAACGTGTAACTTACATAATATATAACTACCACCCTAAATAGTGAAATTATTAATTGCATATGTTATCAGATGGTAACAACATAGATCTACTACACAATTGTATTTGTTTGCATCAGCGTGGAAACGATGACAGTAGTATGCTACATTCAGTCACAGTAACATGCTTATTACAGATCACTTGCTGAACCAATTGACATTAACAGTTGTATGCCTGTTGCTTTTTAAATAGTATTCTGGTATGAATCTATGCCTATTTTCTGCAGCAAAGAAGGTATGGTCAAACATGTAGTGAAGTTCGCGTCAGGTGCAATACTAATTACATGTTGTGCACTTTATGTTCTATCACTCATCTAGTTTGCCAGGCTTTTGCATTTGAGAACAACATTAGTCAGTCTGTATAACCAAACATTTTATGTAATTCAAGTACTTCTATAATAATAATACCTAATCAGTGTATAAACTCTAGAATGTATATTTAATTATTATCCTACAGCACATTCTTAATGCAAAAGGAAAGGCAATGTTGCATTTATTTTTACTTTCGATAAGATCTTATCAAAAATGGCTTGCATGCCATCAATGTCATTATGGCTTGTATACCATAAATATCAGCATGGCTAGCATGCCACCAATACCACCATGGCATGACTACCCTCAATACCACCATGGTTTGCATACCATTAATACCATCATGGCTTGCACACCACCAATACAACCATGGCTTGCATACCATCAATACCACCATGGCATGCATACCATCAGTACCACCATGGCCTGCACAGCATCAATAGAATCGTGGTTTGCATCAATACAATCGTGGCTTGCATATCATCAATATTACCATGGGAAAAATACCATGTGCATAATAATGGGTTGCATACTGTCAATACCATTAAGGGATGCATGCCATCCATACCAGAATGGCATGCATACCATCAAGAGCACCATGGCCTGCATGCCACCCGTGCCATCATTGCTTACATTCCATCAATACCATCTTGTGTTGAATCGTATCTCTACAATCATGCATTTTGATACCACCATGGCATGCATACCATCAATATCATCATGGGTTGCACACTGTCGATACCGCCATGGCATGCATGCCATCCATACCATCATGGCTTGCATACCATCAATATCGCCATGGATTGCATACCATCAATACCATCATGGTTTGCATACCACTATGGCTTGCATACCATCAATATCATCATGGTTTGACTACAAATATGTTGTCTTTATTATGGTCCAACTCTGCTTTGTTTGAAGGCTTCTATCTCTGTTTTCCTGTTGAAAGAAATGATGGTGCAACAATTGAGCAAAAACAAGTTGTTAGAGAAAATCAACAGCACACAGTGTCATCTTGTATGGTTTATTTAAATTGCATCACTGCAAACATTTAAATACATAGTATTGTTTAATTAGTCAAACCATCACTCAGTGTAATCATCCAATATATATTTTAAGAGTAACACAATACAATTGTGAAGCAGATGTACATAATAAGATCCATTCAAGCATCATCAAACTTTACGGTGCAGTATCCTTATCACCCGGATCAATGCAAACTGTTGGTAGAATGTTTTTCCTGTCTGATATCCATGAAATAAATGTGTGTTAAATATTAAAAATACTAGCATGAAACTTTATTGTAGTGGTTATTTTATTAACCTTAAAATATGCAAATGTAAACATTGCATTTTCTTCACTTTACTATAATAAACATGTCTAGATAAGAGAAAAACGTCTGGGGCCACAGCACTATTAGCCTTCCTGTTGTGTTGCAATAACACTGTACCTTGTAATTTGAACTTGTAACTGGTGATGTTTGAAATTTGTGGTAAATGAATGCAATATATCTAGCAGGTTGAGTGCTAGCATGTATTGGTAGTGAAACGATGTATATTTGGAAGAGTGTAGTTGGCGTAGCGATTTTTCGCCATTTTTATTTATATGTCACGTGCGTGCAGGGAATCATGTCTATTTTTGTAAATATTGATGGGCACCAAGCATGGATGTGTTGTAAAAGAGCTGGTGGTATTTGACATTGATGAAATTTTGTCAGTATATAATTTCTGAAATTTCAGATTTTTGAATAGTAGTTTCCTTATAATCTAACAAAACATTAACAAGGCTGTCAGTGGAAAAGTTAACAGTGGTCTGTGCCCTTCTTTGTTGTATACAAGTACAATAACTAACCAGGTAATCGTCCTTCATCAGTCATACTATTTTCAACGTATGATGAGGTTAGCATGGTCTCCTCCTAACTCCATCATGTGTATGGCCGAAGCTGGAAGGGAAAACAACATTTTAAAATATGACCTGTAGGAAGCATCTTACAATTAAAATTAATTCAATGTATTTATTGTATTGGTGGTATTTTAGGCGTTTTTGCATGTCTATGCTGCCATTTTAGTTTATAAATGTCCTTAAATCCATATTACTTATGTTACATAATATTCCATATATGTCATAATAGTTATTATCAGATTAAAGTGTAAAATAAAAAAAAACAAAGCCTGTTGTGGGATAAAATTGGTTGTCCAAATATGGACTTTAAAATTTTTCACAATCCAACATGTTTATGAGGTTTTAGGTGGTCAATATTTGACATTTCAGATGAGTACACAGTTGAAGTTGCTCTGTAGTGTCACACGTTAGTCAATTTAAGTCATGTGCAATTTGGGCATTTCATATACAGATTAACTGTCAACTGAAGACATTATAATCACCTCTCTACTGCTCCGGTTGCAGTTCATTTGTGGCAATCGAAGACATCCCAAAGCCTACAAATGTTATGTGCACACATTCAAACACATGATTGACATTTATACATTTTATACAATACAAAGTTACCTTATTATTTAGATTCTACTGCACAGAAAATGTACATAGATTAAAGGTGCCCGGGAAAAGACACTTGAAAAGTAAATTTACAAAATATTATCAAAATGTGTGCCTTCACATTGATTTGTTGAAGTAAAATATAAAAGTATGCATTGACATTTGTTCAATTTATTGTTGCTGCTATCTTTTCGGGTTCATATTTTAGTGGCTTGAACAGAAGCAGCTATGTGGCCATGGGGAATCCGGAAAATTCAATAAACAAAACAGACAAAATCCCACAATGTTAAAAGTGCACAAATCCTGCGACAAAATGAAATGTGTGCAGGTCTGGGATCAATTACATTACAATGCAATATATTGCAATTACATAGCTTCCTTCCTATTATTATTACATGCTGAAGAAAATGCATTGTGTATAGAAGACTTCCCTTCCAGCTTCGGCCATACACATGGTGGAGTTAGGAGGAGACCATGCTAACCACATCATACATTGAAAATAGTTATGATTGATTTTAATGCAACATTCTACAATGAACTATTAATTTTGGTGCAAGCCAACTTACTCTAAAATAAGGCAGAACACAAGAAATGCAACCTATAACACTGCATAACTAAATTAAATATGATTATAGCATGTAATGTTACAACAGTTCCCTAAGTAAACCACTGGTGCAATTCTCTTGACTGTAGTTGTAAATCACTGTGTTGTATTTGCTTTAAAAGGTGTATGCCTACCAATGTTGTTTAAGACTTCAATAAACACTTAATTTCAGTATGGTTGTATGAATAAGCAGCTGGAAAAGATAGTGAATGATGTACAATAAATACCAACCATGTTTTGTAGACATGGTCTTAAAGTTGTCGTTATCAGCCCCCAAATGACACCACCAAAGCGTATCTTCAAGTTCAATGGGAGATTTCTTCTGAAATGTCAGGAGCACCAATCATAATGATGTTTATACGGTATTATATCAAGCAGAGAACACCAGTCATAGTGGTGTTTATAAGATATTATATTAAGCAGACAACATTGTTTTTATAAAATGCATATACTTATAGGTTGCTCTTGCCATATGACAGACAATAGCTGCTGAATAGCAGGTGTTACAAATAGTCTGATATTAATAAATTTGATAAAACTTTACCTTATTTTTTAGATTCTGCAAACAGAAAAATGTACGTAGGTTACAGATGCCCGAGAAAAGACACAAAGCAAATTTAGAAAATGTTATCAACACCTTATTAAACAATACCTGTGTATACAAATTGATTTATTGACATAAAATATAACAATATTCATATTTTTTATGTTTTCAATCTACAGTGGCTGCTATCTTTTTTAATTACTTCTGTAAAATTTTAGTGGCATGAATAGAGGCTATGTAGCCATGGGGAATCTGGGACAAAATCCAATTTAGGATAAATTCTTATGGACGAAACTAAATTCTTATGGACGAAACACCACACGAGAGAGTTGAGAATTCTACAACACAGAAGGAGCAGAGTTGTGACACGGAGACTGAAGAAAGGAGACTGAGAGGAAGGAAGGTGACCGGTGTGAAGGAACAAGACATTGAGAAAACAGAGGGACGGAGGGAAAGTGTTCGGCAGAGGAAGAGAAAACGGGCCAGTGGGGATAGATCAGCAGGTAGTCAGACTGTAGAGAACGAGGAG
>CM034541.1:30554749-30662249 GCA_020002185.1 Paraescarpia echinospica
TGCATACATCTCATTTATTCAGAACACAACTCCACACAAAAATTAAAGTATTTGTCCCAGTAAAACATGTGTATACATGGCTATATTTAACACACCGGTATGTTTGGCCATGCAGTCTAGAAGACCAAAATGTAATGGCTACTGCAGTATGCATATGAAACAATCTATTGCAGCAACTAGCACCATTTTAATAAAATAACAGACACCTTTACAAAGACATCAAAGACAAACGGAACAGACTTCATTTGGGGGAGAGCCTGTCTGTTTCATGAATGCCGGGGGGGGGGGTGATGCATGCATCAATTTGTGTCTGTAATATATTTATTATGTTCTGTGTGTTTCACTGTTATCTATCAGTTTCCGGTCAATGATACTGTTGTTTTGCTATATTAAAAAAAATGTTTTTGTTGTTGAAATCCTTTCATTGCCCAATCGTTTAGGGGGTGTCCGTCTCGTACACCTATGATCATTATCTTTGAACTGTTAACTTTATTTGTAGAGCAGGACCCCAAAGGGTAATGTGACTGACATGTATAAAATACATAGTTCCAAAATGCAAACAATCAACACAAAACGTGTAACTTACATAATATATAACTACCACCCTAAATAGTGAAATTATTAATTGCATATGTTATCAGATGGTAACAACATAGATCTACTACACAATTGTATTTGTTTGCATCAGCGTGGAAACGATGACAGTAGTATGCTACATTCAGTCACAGTAACATGCTTATTACAGATCACTTGCTGAACCAATTGACATTAACAGTTGTATGCCTGTTGCTTTTTAAATAGTATTCTGGTATGAATCTATGCCTATTTTCTGCAGCAAAGAAGGTATGGTCAAACATGTAGTGAAGTTCGCGTCAGGTGCAATACTAATTACATGTTGTGCACTTTATGTTCTATCACTCATCTAGTTTGCCAGGCTTTTGCATTTGAGAACAACATTAGTCAGTCTGTATAACCAAACATTTTATGTAATTCAAGTACTTCTATAATAATAATACCTAATCAGTGTATAAACTCTAGAATGTATATTTAATTATTATCCTACAGCACATTCTTAATGCAAAAGGAAAGGCAATGTTGCATTTATTTTTACTTTCGATAAGATCTTATCAAAAATGGCTTGCATGCCATCAATGTCATTATGGCTTGTATACCATAAATATCAGCATGGCTAGCATGCCACCAATACCACCATGGCATGACTACCCTCAATACCACCATGGTTTGCATACCATTAATACCATCATGGCTTGCACACCACCAATACAACCATGGCTTGCATACCATCAATACCACCATGGCATGCATACCATCAGTACCACCATGGCCTGCACAGCATCAATAGAATCGTGGTTTGCATCAATACAATCGTGGCTTGCATATCATCAATATTACCATGGGAAAAATACCATGTGCATAATAATGGGTTGCATACTGTCAATACCATTAAGGGATGCATGCCATCCATACCAGAATGGCATGCATACCATCAAGAGCACCATGGCCTGCATGCCACCCGTGCCATCATTGCTTACATTCCATCAATACCATCTTGTGTTGAATCGTATCTCTACAATCATGCATTTTGATACCACCATGGCATGCATACCATCAATATCATCATGGGTTGCACACTGTCGATACCGCCATGGCATGCATGCCATCCATACCATCATGGCTTGCATACCATCAATATCGCCATGGATTGCATACCATCAATACCATCATGGTTTGCATACCACTATGGCTTGCATACCATCAATATCATCATGGTTTGACTACAAATATGTTGTCTTTATTATGGTCCAACTCTGCTTTGTTTGAAGGCTTCTATCTCTGTTTTCCTGTTGAAAGAAATGTTGGTGCAACAATTGAGCAAAAACAAGTTGTTAGAGAAAATCAACAGCACACAGTGTCATCTTGTATGGTTTACTTAAATTGCATCACTGCAAACATTTAAATACATAGTATTGTTTAATTAGTCAAACCATCACTCAGTGTAATCATCCAATATATATTTTAAGAGTAACACAATACAATTGTGAAGCAGATGTACATAATAAGATCCATTCAAGCATCATCAAACTTTACGGTGCAGTATCCTTATCACCCGGATCAATGCAAACTGTTGGTAGAATGTTTTTCCTGTCTGATATCCATGAAATAAATGTGTTAAATATTAAAAATACTAGCATGAAACTTTATTGTAGTGGTTATTTTATTAACTTTAAAATATGCAAATGTAAACATTGCATTTTCTTCACTTTACTATAATAAACATGTCTAGATAAGAGAAAAACGTCTGGGGCCACAGCACTATTAGCCTTCCTGTTGTGTTGCAATAACAATGTACCTTGTAATTTGAACTTGTAACTGGTGATGTTTGAAATTTGTGGTAAATGAATGCAATATATCTAGCAGGTTGAGTGCTAGCATGTATTGGTAGTGAAACGATGTATATTTGGAAGAGTGTAGTTGGCGTAGCGATTTTTCGCCATTTTTATTTATATGTCACGTGCGTGCAGGGAATCATGTCTATTTTTGTAAATATTGATGGGCACCAAGCATGGATGTGTTGTAAAAGAGCTGGTGGTATTTGACATTGATGAAATTTTGTCAGTATATAATTTCTGAAATTTCAGATTTTTGAATAGTAGTTTCCTTATAATCTAACAAAACATTAACAAGGCTGTCAGTGGAAAAGTTAACAGTGGTCTGTGCCCTTCTTTGTTGTATACAAGTACAATAACTAACCAGGTAATCGTCCTTCATCAGTCATACTATTTTCAACGTATGATGAGGTTAGCATGGTCTCCTCCTAACTCCATCATGTGTATGGCCGAAGCTGGAAGGGAAAACAACATTTTAAAATATGACCTGTAGGAAGCATCTTACAATTAAAATTAATTCAATGTATTTATTGTATTGGTGGTATTTTAGGCGTTTTTGCATGACTATGCTGCCATTTTAGTTTATAAATGTCCTTAAATCCATATTACTTATGTTACATAATATTCCATATATGTCATAATAGTTATTATCAGATTAAAGTGTAAAATAAAAAAAAACAAAGCCTGTTGTGGGATAAAATTGGTTGTCCAAATATGGACTTTAAAATTTTTCACAATCCAACATGTTTATGAGGTTTTAGGTGGTCAATATTTGACATTTCAGATGAGTACACAGTTGAAGTTGCTCTGTAGTGTCACACGTTAGTCAATTTAAGTCATGTGCAATTTGGGCATTTCATATACAGATTAACTGTCAACTGAAGACATTATAATCACCTCTCTACTGCTCCGGTTGCAGTTCATTTGTGGCAATCGAAGACATCCCAAAGCCTACAAATGTTATGTGCACACATTCAAACACATGATTGACATTTATACATTTTATACAATACAAAGTTACCTTATTATTTAGATTCTACTGCACAGAAAATGTACATAGATTAAAGGTGCCCGGGAAAAGACACTTGAAAAGTAAATTTACAAAATATTATCAAAATGTGTGCCTTCACATTGATTTGTTGAAGTAAAATATAAAAGTATGCATTGACATTTGTTCAATTTATTGTTGCTGCTATCTTTTCGGGTTCATATTTTAGTGGCTTGAACAGAAGCAGCTATGTGGCCATGGGGAATCCGGAAAATTCAATAAACAAAACAGACAAAATCCCACAATGTTAAAAGTGCACAAATCCTGCGACAAAATGAAATGTGTGCAGGTCTGGGATCAATTACATTACAATGCAATATATTGCAATTACATAGCTTCCTTCCTATTATTATTACATGCTGAAGAAAATGCATTGTGTATAGAAGACTTCCCTTCCAGCTTCGGCCATACACATGGTGGAGTTAGGAGGAGACCATGCTAACCACATCATACATTGAAAATAGTTATGATTGATTTTAATGCAACATTCTACAATGAACTATTAATTTTGGTGCAAGCCAACTTACTCTAAAATAAGGCAGAACACAAGAAATGCAACCTATAACACTGCATAACTAAATTAAATATGATTATAGCATGTAATGTTACAACAGTTCCCTAAGTAAACCACTGGTGCAATTCTCTTGACTGTAGTTGTAAATCACTGTGTTGTATTTGCTTTAAAAGGTGTATGCCTACCAATGTTGTTTAAGACTTCAATAAACACTTAATTTCAGTATGGTTGTATGAATAAGCAGCTGGAAAAGATAGTGAATGATGTACAATAAATACCAACCATGTTTTGTAGACATGGTCTTAAAGTTGTCGTTATCAGCCGCCAAATGACACCACCAAAGCGTATCTTCAAGTTCAATGGGAGATTTCTTCTGAAATGTCAGGAGCACCAATCATAATGATGTTTATACGGTATTATATCAAGCAGAGAACACCAGTCATAGTGGTGTTTATAAGATATTATATTAAGCAGACAACATTGTTTTTATAAAATGCATATACTTATAGGTTGCTCTTGCCATATGACAGACAATAGCTGCTGAATAGCAGGTGTTACAAATAGTCTGATATTAATAAATTTGATAAAACTTTACCTTATTTAGATTCTGCAAACAGAAAAATGTACGTAGGTTACAGATGCCCGAGAAAAGACACAAAGCAAATTTAGAAAATGTTATCAACACCTTATTAAACAATACCTGTGTATACAAATTGATTTATTGACATAAAATATAACAATATTCATATTTTTTATGTTTTCAATCTACAGTGGCTGCTATCTTTTTTAATTACTTCTGTAAAATTTTAGTGGCATGAATAGAGGCTATGTAGCCATGGGGAATCTGGGACAAAATCCAATTTAGGATAAATTCTTATGGACGAAACTAAATTCTTATGGACGAAACGCCACACGAGAGAGTTGAGAATTCTACAACACAGAAGGAGCAGAGTTGTGACACGGAGACTGAAGAAAGGAGACTGAGAGGAAGGAAGGTGACCGGTGTGAAGGAATAAGACATTGAGAAAACAGAGGGACGGAGGAAAAGTGTTCGGCAGAGGAAAGAGGCAGGCCGATGGGGACGAGATCGGCGTGAATCAGACTGTGAAGATAAAACAACAATCGATCGTCGCGTCGATCGAAACAGATCCGTCCGAACAGATCGACAATCGGCGCGTCAACAAACAAAGTTCAATCAGGATAAAGGAAATGGAAAGGTAATGGGAAAAGGTGGCTCAGGAAAAGACAACAAGACAAACCGGAGAACTTCAAGGAACGAAGTGACTATAAAGAGAACAAAATTATCGACGGTCAGGTCGGCTCGTCACGGGCAAGAACGTTAATATAGAGTCGGTCGAAACATATGACAGGTAAAGAACAAAGGGAAGATCAGGATCGCTTTCATCGAATCAAGAGGAGAGGGAACAACTGCGATAGTACAGAAGTATAGACAGTTAGTGAGGAAGCTACAGAAGACGAGAGTTGAACAGGTTATTCTGTCAGGAATTTTGCCAGTAATGGGAGGAAGGGGGGCAACGTATAGAAACTGTAAGAGGATGGCGATCAACGCACTAGTTGAGCAGATGTGTGAGGAAGAGGGCGTGGGATTCCTAGATTTATGGGGGTACTTTGTTGGGAGAGAAGACACAAGTGTATGTACATGAGAGATGGCCTCCATCTAAGTGGAAAGGGGCAGCAGTATTCTCAGAGAATCTGCTGCGATCTGTTGACAGTGGGACAGGTTGCATCTATTTAATCTAAATTCGCAGGGGGGACTCGCAGAGAAGCCTGAAACTGGAGGCATAGATAAAGGCAGCAAAAATAATTCAGCAAAGAACAGTCTGGAAAACTGTCCTGAAGCTGGGTATAAATGTGTTTGTTTAAATGCAAGGAGTATAGTAAACAAAAGAAATGAACTAAACATTATGGTAGAAGATATTGACCCTCACATAATAGGTATAACCGAATCGTGGGCCACCACTGATATATCAGATGCCGAATTGGGACTAACAGGATATGTAATGTTTAGGAAAGATAGAATAGGAAGAAAGGGAGGTGGAGTTATTTTATATATTAAAGAATCTATCCAGGCTTATGAAATAAAATTAGAAAGAGGAGCAGATTGCGAAGAAGCTGTATGGTGTAACATAGTTACAGGAAACTCAACGTTAACAGTTGGGTTAGTTTATCAAAGTCCAAACATAAGCATAGAAGAGAATGAAAAAATACAAAACGCTATAAGGGAAGTAAGCAAACGGAACTGTATTATTATGGGGGACTTTAACCATGGGCATATACAATGGAAATCTCTACAGAGTATGGGGAGTGAGGACCACAAGTTTTTAGTTTTAGTACAAGATAGTTTCCTTTCTCAACATGTGCTAGAACCAACCAGGGGAGAGAATGTGTTAGGCTTAGTTTTGTCCTCACAGAATGAATTAGTTGACAATGTTAAATTATGTGAGCCTCTGGGAAGTAGTGATCACAACCAGATACATTTTATTATCAAAGTAAAATCAGAAAGAAATAATAAAAAGCAGTTCAGGAGAAATTTCCACAAAGGAAGATATAAGGAAATGAGGAAATATTTTGCAAAGATAGACTGGAATAATACACTGAAGAATAAGACAGCAACAGAATGCTGGAATATCTTAAAGAATGAAATAGAGTGCATCGTAGATAAATTTGTTCCCTTCAAAAAACAAGGGAAACGGACCAGAAAGATCTACTTATCGAAAGAAGCCATTAGAAAAATTAAGTATAAACAAATGATGTGGAAGTCATATAGACGTACTAGAAATGACGAAGACTACAGCATTTATAAAGAAGCACTAAACCAAGCTACAGCTGAAATTATAAATTCAAAGAGAAGCTATGAACATAAATTAGCTTGTAATATAAAACATGACAGCAAGAGTTTTTATGCGTACGTTCGAAGCAAACAGAAAGTTCAACATAAGGTCGGTCCTCTAGAAGAGAGTGCTGGAAATATAATATCAGAGGGATTCTTAATGGTAGAAGACCTGAATGAGTATTTTAGTTCGGTGTTTACCAGAGAAGATATTAGCTCACTGCCAGTACCAGAGGCTAAGGTCAAGGGGGCAGAATCAGACTATTTAGGACAGTTAATTGTAACCCCGGAAATTGTAGTTAAGAAAATAAATAAGGGCTATGAAGGATAATAAATCACCGGAGTGGATAGGATTCTGCCCAAATTACTATTGGAAATTGTAGAACAAATTAGCATACCGCTTGCAACAGTTTTCAATTTGTCATTAGAAGAGGGAGTGGTTCCTTTATAATGGAAAGAAGCAAACATTTTACCGTTATTTTAAAAAAGTTCCAGAAACAAGTCAGAGAACTACAGACCAGTGAGTTTAATATAAGTGATTTGTAAATTATTAGAAAGACTAATTAAAGATCACATGGTGGATTTTCTTGTTAAACATAACTTGATAAACCCATCTCAACATGGGTTTCTAAAAGCGAGGTCATGCTTAACAAATATGTTATGTTTTTTGGAAGATATCACTAAGTGGGTAGATGATGGATCACCAGTAGATATCATCTGCTTAGATTTTCAAAAAGCTTTTGACAAAATGCCACATCAGAGATTACTGCTTAAACTAAAAGCCCATGGCATAGGAAATGGTATAATTAACTGGATACAAAAATGGCTGATTGACAGAAGACAACGGGTAGTTGTTGATGGGGAGGCTTCAAACTGGAAATCAGTTTTGAGTGGGGTTCCACAAGGATCAGTACTGGGACCTATATTATTCTTAATATATATAAACGATTTGGACGATGATATAGCTAGCAAGGTGTTGAAATTTGCAGATGATACAAAAGTGTTTAGAAGGATTAAAAGTGATGGGGATAGACAGCATTTACAAGATGATCTTGACAGGTTGATCAAATGGTCTGAAAAGTGGCAAATGTTGTTCAATTTTGGGAAATGTAAATGCCTTCACACAGGACATGGAAACGAATATGTGGAGTTGCAGCTTCAAAGGGAAATCAAATCCTTGGATTGATTAGGCGAAATATAGCATATAAAGAAAAAGAACTAATAATACCGCTGTACAAAACAATAGTTAGGCCTCATTTAGAATATTGTATACAAGCATGGAGGCCATACCGCAAGAAGGACATAGATATGCTAGAAAGAGTACAGAGGAGAACGACTAAAATGATACCAAAACTGAGGGATCTTAGTTATGAAAAACGCCTAAAAGAATGTGGTTTAACAACACTAGAGACCAGGAGATTGAGAGGAGATCAGATAGAAGTGTTTAAAATATTGAATGGTTATGAAAATATTGATAGAAATATGTTTTTTTTAGTTAAGAAAGATAGAAAGACTAGAGGACATGAAGTTACATTAGTAAAGGAGCAGTGTAGATTAGACGTGAGAAAGTTCTCATTTTCACAAAGGACTGTGAATGAATGGAACAGATTATCTGATGATTGTGTGAGTGCTAGTAGTGTGAATATGTTTAAAAATAAAATCGACACATACCTCAGAAGGGCTGGATATATGTAGATAAAAGGGTTGGACTCTCGATAAGCCAAAGGGCTTTCTTGTCCACCTGCCATCTAGAGTTAATTCTCTGGATGGCAATCTTGTTAAATCTTGTTAAAATCTTGTTCAATTATTGCACAAATCCTGCAACAAAATTAAATTAGTGAACATAATTTTCTTTAATTCATATAAGTAGATATTTTGAGGTGGGAACTATTTACAAAACATAATAAATTTGTCTTGCCATTGTCTGTATTAATGTACAGTTAATATATCATTTGTCCAGATACCGGCCATGGGCACTGAATCTGTAGAGTAAATTGTAATTTACCAGAGCATTTTGTTTTCTTTTAGCAGGACTTTCCTTCAGCTGCAATAAAACAAGATTGTCAATTGCAAAATATATTGAGAATTGAAAAAGATACAGTTTGCTTTTAAGTCAAGTTTCATATAATGTACAGATTCATGTAGGGTCGTTCCTACATTAGTATAATGACCCCCTGTATCTCAACACATTTGTTTTTTCATGTGTGTACACAAATAATAATTCTATAACTCAATGATACTTCCGAAAAAAGTATATTAGTTATGCTACAGGAGCTTATCTACCAATATATAAACACATTCATACTAGTTATACATTCCTGCAGCTGATATTAATTATATTGCAAGCTAACTTACTTAAAGAATAATGTTGGAACATAAGAAAAAGCAGCCTAAGACAGGCTAGAGATTTCTTATGCCAATAGTCCTGAGCCCAAAGTTATGACTATTCTCTAAACATAATATATCTACTGTCTGTATCACATGGTGTCGTGTATAAGACTATAGTTAGTATAAATCATGCAGGCATGTCCAATAGCCATACAAATAGGACACAGGCCTAGGTTTCACAAGAGAGGTAACTTCTGTATGATATAGCCATAGACCTGTCATGGCAATTTCTTTGCCAACTTTAGAGGAAAGGGCAAATTAAAAAAAATACAGTACAATGTATACAGATAGCTGCCTACGGATATGAGCCACATAGCCATAAGGGGATGGGGCATGTCCATGGCATGAACATTAGTCATGCCTGGTCAGTCATGGATCAGGGCATGAGCATGGATGATATTATTAGGATTATGTTTGTATGTCTATGAGGGGTAAAGTAAAGAGTAGGCCTAACCGAGATTTTGTGTTTTCACGCCGTCTTTACCTTTGCCCTCTACGCCCACGGCCCCACGCTACGGCTTTACCTATGGCTTATGGATACGAATCTGCCCAACAACCCTCTACTAGAGTAGACTACAGTCTATGCTTTGACTACAGACAACAGTCATCACTGCCAGTAACAGTGACAACTGACAGTCATTCACTGATTCAGATGAGCATGCCTTGAGTGAGACAACACAACTTATACAGAGAAGGTTAGGCCCTCACAAGAGTCGCCAAAACCCAACTGCTAAACTCACAATGACAGTTAGTTGTTGTGGACTGTGGCCTTTGAACTAGTATAGCTATAGTTTGTCCGTCAATTTTTGTCTTAATGTTGATGAGCAGTGAAGTCTAGTGAATGGTGAAGGGAGAGCTCTGCAGATGTTGCGAACAAAAAATTGTTTTGGCAAACTCAGCTATGGATAATCATGTTAAAATATATGTGATTCAAAATATAACATGGAACATTTTCATGATAAATTACATAAATAAAAACCAATATTACTAATAATTAAAGTGATAAATTAAACACTACAAATACAACAGGAATAAATCATGTCAGCTTGCACAAGCGACCGGACCTTCATCTTCGACCTAAGTTTAACGTTTCCCAATAAATGTCTATGTTAGATTTTATGAAGTAGCATATATATATACATAATCACTGAAATGCAGTCCATCATCATTTCAAAAAAATTGATAAATTAAACGGTTAACTTACATGGCCTCAATAAACAGTTACCCAGACAGGTTGGCTATTGTCATCTTACCCGGCTTACTGTAAAATTTGAACTCTGAATTGCTCTAAAATTAGAGAACATTAAAATAATTATGAAGATGATTCCTCATGTGGGTAAGATGACAACAGCCAACCTGTCTGGGTAAATGTTTATTGAGGCTATGTAAGTTAGCCATTTAATTTTTCAGAAATAAAAATTGTATCTACTCAAAGAAGCATAAATTGTATTTTTTACAATAATCAAACACTTTAAATATAGCATGAATAGTGACCAATATTTGACACGTCAGCTTTTAAGCTAACACGTAGTCGCTATCAAAGGAACCACCTTCCTTTTATATGCTATTTATTAGTTTGACCAGCAGTAATCTTGAACACTGATATTAACATAAAAAATAAAAAATAAAAATGTACATTAAAAAAATATTCCATACTATAAGCAGGTCTCAATAAGTTCAGATGGCACAGTAACGCTACTCACTAGATACCTTCTTTGCCTTTTGCTCGGAGGGATGTTACAATCATCGGCCTTACCTAAAACACGAGAGAGGCATAAATAGAGGAAGCAATCTACATGTACAGTTAATGTACTAACTAAGCAATGCCGTTTGTTTTCCAGAATCCAACTTAATGCTTTGAACATTCAGAAGTCCAAAAAATAAGTTTACCAGACACACCATTGTTTTGGACTTGGAGTGTGTGTCTGTGTGTGTGTATGTGTGTGTGTGTGTGTGTGTGTGTGTGTGTGTGTGTGTGTGTGTGTGTGTGTGTGTGTGTGTGTGTGTGTGTGTGTGTGTGTGTGTGTGTGTGTGTGTACACCCAGTGAATTCAGATACACCTACTGGACAGATGTTTCGTTAATGTTGATATATCAAGATTTGTTTTTAAACCCGATAAACGGATATTGCGTATGTTGCAATATGCAGCAACGTATGCTGTCGCATAGGGAATTGTTGTTGGTTCTCCTGTTGTTTCCCTGCCGTAAGGGGTAAGACTGACCTCGATTTCGTTCCTCTGTTTCAGTTATAGGTATATGTTTTTATTCCGCTCACTGATCTAGCACTGCTCTCTCTATCTCTCTCAACAACCATCTTCATTCCCCTCTATCGTTCCCTTTCGTTCTCCACTCCTCTCACAATCCTTCCAAGTCTCTCTTTATACAGTCCTCACATCGCATTCTCTGTCTTCCTCCCCTCCTTCCCCCTTCCACTTTCCGGGCATCCGCTTTCTTTGCTGATCGTTCTACTTCAATTTTCAACGCATGTCCAGCACACACATCTACTGACGCATTGATGCCTATACGTACATGTTTTTAATGGACATAATTCGATCGTCACTCTCCCGACCTTGGCGACATCGCCATCAGACCTGCAACCACTTGATTATAAATTCAAAATGGACGGCTAGCGAATAAATGTACGCAGTTGTTAGGCTGGAAAACAACGTCATTTCTTACGACATGTTTCATTATTGCCATCGATCTGATACGCTAACGTATTAGATTTGTTAGTGTCTATCCTCTGAGGAGCGGAAGTATACTCGCCTCTTTTTGTATTCATTCGGCCAATGTATGTTCGTTTGTGTGTGAGGTTGTATGTGTGTGTGTGTTTGTGTGAGAGTGCGCGTACGTGCGTGGCGCTATAGCTTACATTAACTTGTTTGGCATCGATTACTTAACATGTAATGCGTTATTCTGTGCTGTACATTAATCCGTCGACTTAGTTTAAATACCGTATAATTGGGCCAATTGAAGAAACTTGGAGATCTCGACGAATCGTTTAATCACAGTTGTTTATTTTCTTGTTAGCAGAAATGTGACCGTATTATACCTGTTTCGAATTTAACATGTATGCACAATACTGTCTGATGATATTCGACAACACCAGTAGATGTGAAATGTGCGTAAAAAGTGACTGTGTGTGTGTGTGTGTGTGTGTGTGTGTGTGTGTGTGTGTGTGTGTGTGTGTGTGTGTGTGTGTGTGTGTGTGTGTGTGTGTGTGTGTGTGTGTGTAGTGTGTGTGTGTGTGTGTGTGTGTGTGTGTGTGTGTGTGTGTGTGTGTGTGTGTGTGTGTTTGTTTGTGTATGTGTGTGATGTGTGTGAGAGAGAGTGAGTGTGTGTGTGTGTGTGTGTGTGTGTGTGTGTGTGTGTGTGTGTGTGTGTGTGTGTGTGTGTGTGTGTGTGTGTGTGTGTGTGCATGTGTATTCGTGTGCGTGTGTTATGTGTAGCTCGCCCGATACCTTAGTTCAGCAACGTATCAGTACGAAATATACACTTAACGTAATGTCGGTGTTCTTGCTATGTATACCATACAATTGAGTCTGTGCACAATTGAGACTTTTGTAATAGTTCACTACGATATTGATGATGAAAGCGTTGTTGTGAGCACAAGTCTATATCTCACTTACTATTGTTCAGTCGTAAACCTGGGTGCAGTGGTCTTAAACTCAATAATATATTTAACGTTGTACGTCGCAATAACACCAACACGACGCGAAATAGTCTTCGATATTGAACTAGTGTATCTGGTGAGCTACACATAACACACACTCTCACGCGCACAAAGGCACACGCACATCCATCCACCAACGCAAATGCGTAAGAAGTGTCACACACGGACACGTGCACGCAAATCTTCACTCGCGCACACAACCACCTCGCATGGTCGTCATTAATGCTACAACGTTCATTTATCATACATATATATACTGATTACAATAATGCGTCCCTGGAGCAAAAGATAGCACCTCCCTTGACACTTAGTAAAACAATCAGATTGTGTCCTCGTGTGGCACACACACGCCACTCCAATTGCACATAGAAGACTACAATCCTGAATATTTTATTCGCTCCTAGGAGTGCGAGACTTCACAAAAATACGGATAATTTGGTTGGTGGGGCGTACAAACGTATGTCTACGCCTGTTGCGGCTTACATACCTAACATGGCCGAACGAACGCAGAAGGAGTAAAGTAAAACAGCAAAGGTAAGTTCCTATATAATGCAATATCCAGTCATTGAACTGCTGACAATGATTTACATTTTATTCCCTGGCAGACACATTCAATCAAGAGATATAGCGACTTCTCAATTCACACGCAGGATAATAGACTTATAAATGTCAAAGTTGACGTATTAATGTATAGATGTACGTATAGATGGCAATCATGACACAAACCACGATCGTGAGAAACAACCGCGCTGGCCAGACTAACAACTGCATACATCCATTCGTCAGCCGTCCATATTGAATTTATTATCCAGTGGTTGCAATTCTGATATGGTAAGTGGCGTCACAATCTGGAGTCTGACGGTGAACATTGTGTGCAATAAAATCACGCGCACACAAATAAGCAAAACGCCCACGGGCAGATACAAGAACACGCTCGGTCACGATTCACAGTTATATTAAAAAAAACATTGACGATACACGAGTTCTACTTCAATTATTCACACTACGACACCATCTGTTACAATAGACATGCATAAATAAGAAAATAAAGTAGTCCCTCTCTTGAGCAGCCATCCCTTCAGCGATGTTACTATGGCCGTATAATAGATGCAACCGTTCTACTAGGGCATACTTAGATAATTGACAGTTTGCGCATGGACATAGCAGGAAGATCCACCATCAAAATTATATTATCATTGCATAGTCAGTGGGTCAGGGAGGTACACCTTGCTTTTATAATATAAAGTTAGTTTTTTAATTTATTCTGAATTATTTTTAGGTGCTGAGTCCAAATCTGATAGCAGCCAGACGATACACCTTGAGCATTTTTTAACTGAGAAATCAAAGTGAACAATCAAACATGAATCGCTCCCTTTGAATATATTTTCATCAAGCGACGTACAAGCCGTCAGGCAACATAAAGCATTAATAAGATTAGCCATGAGTTTAGTGAAATATGTCAAATTATTGTTGATTTTAGTTGTTTTGTAATTTTGAATACTCTTAATTTAGCTAGGTTTTCTCACAAATACAAGGTAATATATTTTTGATTGAATAAATGTTGTGTCACGTTGTACTGAGCAACTAGGGCAATCAATCAAACATGAATCGCTCCCTTTGAATATATTTTCATCAAGCGACGTACAAGCCGTCAGGCAACATAAAGCATTAATAAGATTAGCCATGAGTTTAGTGAAATATGTCAAATTATTGTTGATTTTAGTTGTTTTGTAATTTTGAATACTCTTAATTTAGCTAGGTTTTCTCACAAATACAAGGTAATATATTTTTGATTGAATAAATGTTGTGTCACGTTGTACTGAGCAACTAGGGCAATCAATCAAACATGAATCGCTCCCTTTGAATATATTTTCATCAAGCGACGTACAAGCCGTCAGGCAACATAAAGCATTAATAAGATTAGCCATGAGTTTAGTGAAATATGTCAAATTATTGTTGATTTTAGTTGTTTTGTAATTTTGAATACTCTTAATTTAGCTAGGTTTTCTCACAAATACAAGGTAATATATTTTTGATTGAATAAATGTTGTGTCACGTTGTACTGAGCAACTAGGGCAATCAATCAAACATGAATCGCTCCCTTTGAATATATTTTCATCAAGCGACGTACAAGCCGTCAGGCAACATAAAGCATTAATAAGATTAGCCATGAGTTTAGTGAAATATGTCAAATTATTGTTGATTTTAGTTGTTTTGTAATTTTGAATACTCTTAATTTAGCTAGGTTTTCTCACAAGTACAAGGTGATATATTTTTGATTGAATAAATGTTGTGTCACGTTGTACTGAGCAACTAGGGCAAAACAACTGCATTGCCGTCGTGGCTGTATTCACTTTGTATTTTGGACTGAACCAATGTTTGCAGTGAACATTGGCTAGAATTTAGAAACAACACGTCTAAAAGCTTATTTTACAAAATGCCCACCGTTCTGAGTATGGCTGCAGCCGGATTTGGAATAAGCTTGTAAAACACTGTTAGAATACAGTAAAATGACTTTATATCGCAAAATAAGTTTCGATCCGCTTAAATATCGCATCCTAATCTGAAACTGTTTGTAAAGCTCCGGACTCATATATGACTGCTCTTTGTTATCTGCGTCACTCGAACGCATGTATTTTTGCCTTTTTCAAAGGGTTGTCAGTTTTATGTACACGTTAGCTATCCATTATTCTAACTAACACTTATGTTGTTCTGTGTTCTCAGACCTCAAAGCGATACACCCGTGCTGGGCAGCTTTACTTATTTGGGCATAGTATTATGCAAAATGCAAATTAAATCGTGTATTGCTGCAAAACGGTTCGAAATCAGCAGACAACCAATCTCTATATCCCCAGAGAATAATACACAAATCTTACTAAGCATAACGCCACGTGTTTTACAACCAAAGTATCGGGTCATTATTTCTGCGAAATGAGCACCTCATTACACGTGAAACAGAGGTTAACGACTTAACGAAATTTTTTATTTACTTTCATAAACCAAGTCGTACGACATTTAAACAATGGTTTACGATTAGTTGGTGGAATGTAGTAAGAAACGTTCTTTACATATTATACACAAGGTTCGGACCAGTTTAACAGAGCAGACTTCAGGGTTACTGCGACATTTGCAACTATACCTAATTGCCGTTCACAAATTGTACGTTTCAAGGACAGGATATGTTATACTGAACATTGACTCAGAACAAAGCCGCGATTCTATTAGTTCTTAACAAATATATAGATGTCAACGAAGACAATGACATTGATGCAATTGTAGACATATCAATGTGTCAACTGTAATCTCTCATGCAGAGCACTTAAATTCAAGTCGCACAACCACTACGTTCACTCTATCTTAGCGTACGTTTGTGCATAAAATAATATTTCAGGTGAGTTAATCTATTCATATTTATTTGAAAATACAAGTATATTTTGCAGCCATCCATTGCGTTGGAAACAGGAAGTTGCAATTACGCATGCCAACATCTACCTAATCATTATCGCATCTCATTAACTGGGAAAACAGGACGATCTCACATATCCCCAGAGAGTAATACCACACATCGTTGTAAGCATGACACGTGTTTTACGACCAAACTTGAAGTATCGGGTTCTTATTCTGCCAAATGACCTCCTCTTTATACGTGACACACCGGTTAACGATTTAAGGAGATCTCGAATTTACTTTCATAAACCCAGTTGTACGACATTTAAACAATGGTTTGCGATTAGATGGTGGATTGATGAACACAGGAAGACGTATTAAACGGTAAGCAGCCGAGTTCAATATGTATAGCGTAACTAACAGTGTCGCACGTGTGCACGCATCCTTCGTGCATGATCATCACCTCGGCCTCAGCTTACATTCCAAGAACTAATATCTATTTCATTTCGCAAATTCCTACAGTCATGCATTAAGCCACCTCCTCTAAGTATCGTATACTGGCAATGACGGATATATGTTGTGTCAACATCTGAACCAGTTATTTATAGACGGACGTTTAATAGTTTCTCAAAACCTCGTTTTACATGTAACATTGTTATCGGACACCCATAAGCCGAGACCTGTGAGGTCCGATAAAGCGAATCAAGCCCCCCAATGTTGACTGTCGCAACCCCCATCTGTGTTTGTCTTTCGAGAATGCGTGTGTGAGCGTGCACGCTTGTGTAGATGTGTGTGCGCGTGTGCGTGACCACGTGTGTGCGTGTAAAATATCGCTCGTTATGTCAATCCTTCTCCATGGCTACGAGACCTGGCAACTGACCGTCCAACAGTCTAAGAAACTGGATTCTTTCGCTATGAAATGTCTCCGCCGTAACGAGAAAATCAAGTTGTTTTGTTACGTTGGAATGGTACTCCCGCTCGTACGTACCAGTCAACACTTCCATCTGTCCACATCGCTCTTCGACATATCTGCAGTCTTGTGGCTCGACCACCTGCAACGCACGTCAGCAGACTACCCAGCATATAAAGTACACAAAAGTGTCACCCTCTTATGCCAGCTGGAAAATACCCCTTGGTTGATCGCCTCACCTGGCAGTCGATAGTGCATGAAGTGACCTCTATGTTGGTGACCCGTCAGAAGCTCTAAATCAAGTATAATATTTGCAGTCATCTAAGATCCGTTTTAGCTACTAGTCAAGTATAAACAATTGGCTATAGATTAGTTTGGGGTAATTAAAATGTTACTTAGATTTACGTAATAAGGACTAGTTGAAAACAAAAAATAAATGTATACTGAGATACTCTTTGTCTGGGAGCACGGTGGCCGAATTGGATACCTCGTAGTAACTATGCGTGTCCTGTGTTTCCCAAACCTTCCTAAATTCAAGACAAGAGGACAATCCTGTCAAACCAGGTAACACTCTGAAAATAAATTGGGTTTATATACAGAACTATGTGTTATGATTGGTCATTGTATCATAATTTGGCATGCTTTAATTTATATAGTAAAGATAGGACTACAGTGATACAGTTAGTATCATGACGAGCGAAGCAAGGAGGAAAAATACTGACCACAACTACCAGTATATTATTGACACCTACAGATATGAGGAAGTCAGACACAAAACAGTGTATAGAATGTTGAAACTATATATTGACAAATAGATCAAATTGGTTTATATTCATGTATCTATTGCACGGTGTAATAACATTGCACCATTATTCTGTAATAACATTGCAGAATAATGGCAAGTACTACTATTGAATGATCCATACATATAGCCCAGCCCCAGTTTTTGGTATGATGCCAATTAGACTGGATTTTCTTTTTTTAGTCCTCTGTATAATTAACGTAATTTTTTATTGAGTACTGAAATAACACATGCCAATTAATAACAGTTGCATGCTTCGGAAACTTCTAGAACATACATGCAAACTGGAAGGACATATGGTGAAATGTTCTCCTAGTCCAACTGCCTTACAACCCTAGAATAGTACACGTTTCAATTACGCTGAA
This sequence comes from Paraescarpia echinospica, assembly GCA_020002185.1. Classification (NCBI taxonomy): domain Eukaryota; kingdom Metazoa; phylum Annelida; class Polychaeta; order Sabellida; family Siboglinidae; genus Paraescarpia; species Paraescarpia echinospica. The sequence continues at coordinate 30,573,095 of CM034541.1, forward strand.
AGCTATATTTAGGTACGGTGATCACACCATCAAACTAATTGTAAATATGGGAGAAATAAAACACATTTCGGAAAAGTCGCCCAAATGGAGGAACAAGCCCAGATATCATATTTATTTCAAGTTCTAGTTGTTTCCAGCACTTGGCAACGTTCTATTAACTGATTAGTCCGTATATATTGTGGTTACAATGTTATGGTCTTATGAGGTCTCATTCAACTAGTCAGCCTTTATCAGAACATTATCGCCAAGTCGACCTTTCTATGCTGGCACTGAGGGTGGTCACTGCCAAAGTGCTTGTCGTCCTCACTGGTTCTTTTACGTCCTAAATTTAGACGGGACCGACGTTAACGTGATATCCCAGTCGCGAGGGATACACACTCCCCAATGTTGAGAGCCAGGTTTTCACACCAAATATACCATACCTGCCCGGTCCGGATATTGAAGTCGGGGCGCCGGCATTTCAGGCGGATGTGCCAACCACTACACTATCACGCCCCCCTTGTGTTAAGCAACAGCTCAACATGTTCCTCAAGTGTGTGTCGTACACATGTGTAACAATAAAATGGAAACAGTCCTCACCATTGCCTGTTGAGCTATTACTGGTTGGCTGGCTTAAAACAAAGCGAGAGGACGACTGCTAATATAATTACGGGGAGGGTCTAAATGAGTGATATTTTTAGTTATTTTATAGTCAGTTTACATTTATGATGAGATGAGTGCACGCTATGTCATGTAAGAACTGTAATGCCACATACATCTGATAAACTAAACGCACACTTGGAACCTGCATCAGAGCACACAGAGAATACGCAGCCAAAGCAACAACAAACAAACCATACAACACACGCACGTACACACAACACACGCACAACATGCTCCCAACACATGTACAATACACACTCAAAACACGCGAAACACATGCACAACAGCGCACAACACACGTACAACAGACACCCAACAAACAGCCAACACATGCAAAATAGACGCACAGCAGAAGCACAACACATGTACAAGACATATACAAAACATGCCCAACACACGCACAATACACGCACAATACATCACAGGTAGACCACTTTCACACACTTGCTGGGAGACTGCAGTTTGCACGTTTGAAAAACACTACCGTCGCCCATTGCTTAGATATAAGAATACGACAGTTTAATAGTGTGTAACTACAGGTCCATTAATCATCGCTAGGCGAGAGGGTAACGAGAAGAACAAATGTGAATATAATAAACCTGCAAAGTTCGGGTGTTATAACAAACAATCTCATATATCTAAATTGTTCGTTTGTGTCGTTAGAGACGGTCGAGTTGATGTATACAAAAAAAACAAAAAAAACAGACCTGTTTGGAATAATACGGACACCCTACGGCATATGCACCCACCCATACGATGCGGCTGATTATTCGACCTGACGCACTCGACGGTATATACACCCATACGAGACATGCACCCATATCGACTCGGCCGATCATTCGGCCCGGGACACTCGTCGGCACATAGCCCGAAACACTACCCTTAATTACCTATCATTACCCCTTGATTATTCGTCGCTGATTGGTCACTTTTACCTCAACAACAATGGCGCCTCTAGCGTGTAGCACAACCTCTATTTTTTTTTAACAAAGAAACTTCTAGAAAAAGAGCGGAACCATAGCAGACATTTCTAATATTCTTTGTTGATTGGTCAATTTCGTGCCATTAAAATAACTTTGTTACCCCTAGTTAGCCTTCATTGCACACAATTACACTTTCGTTACCCCTAATTACCCATTAGTTACCTCTAAATACCCAAATTACCCCTTACTTGTCCCTTCATTACCCCTACTTACCTCTTAAATGCAACATCGACTTGGCTGATTATTCGGCTCCGGACACTCGACGGCAAATGCACCCACGCGATATATGCACCCAAAATATGCGGCCTATTATTCGGTCCGAAGCAGTACCCTTAAAATGTCATGACATTAAAATATCGTAATTACCCCTAATTACATTTAATTACCCACAATTACCCCTCAATTACCCCTAATTACCCATTATATATCCCTAAATACCCACAATTACCCCTTAGTTACCCCTTGTTTACCCCTAATTACCTCTTAAACTCAACAGTACATGCACCCATACGAGACATGCACCCTATATCGACTCGGCCGATTATTGGGCCTGAACCACTCTAAGTATCCCTTAATTACCCTTAATTACTTCTTAATTATACCTAATTACCCCTGAGCGGTGTTAACTCACCCGCAAGTCGTACCATACGAGCCAATGGCGTGGTCGTAATGACCCGTAAGCTCACGACCGCTGGCGAGATTATAAAAACCCGCAGGTCATATCACATCATCTACTTGTCTTCAGTTAATTAAATATGGTGTTGCGTGTTTCGTGCATGATATCACAAACGCATGCATTTGCTAACAGGTACGCAAATCATAATACGCTTTTACCGAAGGCAGCAGTTGCAGCTCCAGCCTTCGCATGTTGCCAGATACTTCCCACATGGCGACACCTGCCGGGAGCGACGAGAAGCAACGGTGAACATTCTTTCACGACATGACCTATCCATTACATGAACTATGGCGTAGCAACAAAGTTCGTGAAGCTTAAAAAATGGTTGACGCTCGTGTTAATATGTGGAACACTTTTCTTTGCGCCAAATTTGCAAGTACATATTGACTGAGATTATGTAAATTGGCTATGTATTTCAAAGACACAAATGTAGTTATCTATAGTTACTTTGCAGCGCTGTATAGCTAGTGTTGATATCAAAATGTTTGGGAAGAAAATATACGTATTCGTTGTTAATGTAGATGTCAATATTACAGACCTACTTGAACGAAACGTACTACATAGGGTCAGATATGTTAACATTTTTGTTTGGTGTAGTGACCGAAGTTGTAAAATAGTTCAATGCATTATTTATACACATGGCGCCTGACTCTTATTTTATTATCTCACAACAATCCCAGTTCATTTCCAAATTAAACAACATTACTTTGTAAAAAAAAGTTAATATATTGCATACATAATCAAAACACTAACATTACCCCCTTACTTTTCATAACCGACTTCCTAAAACACAATATGTTATATATCTACTAGTTACATGGCTGCGTATGCAAATTTGGTATCGTTATGTTAGATTTAGTACAATACATATTCGCAGTAAGTATGTATGTCAATATTATATACATAACGGAAAGTAAAGCATATATTACGCTGCCAGATAATAAATTTTAGTTTGGTTTCGAAACCGAAGGTGAACAATATTTCATATCGTCACTTACATTCGTGGCATATTACAGTTGTTTTTATCTTAACATAATCCGCCTTTATTTCCAAATAAAATAATGTTACATTTTCTAACAAACAAGGTAATATACTGCATGCAAAACCAAAACGCTAACACTACCCCTTATTTTGCATAACCGCCAAACCTCGAACACATTCGGCTATTATTATGGATCTACTAATTACATGACTACATAGCTAACTTTGTTATCAGACTTGTTATCAAATTTGTTATGAAAACAATCAAATCACTACTTACATCCATGGAACATGGCACTTTGTTCGAGGCTGAAGGGTCACGCTATTCATATTCATATGTCAACTAACATGGCACTGTGCGTTTCATAATCGAACAAAATATAACATATGTGTAGATCTATGTGCCACACAATTTATAAGAGGTTGGTCTTATGTGTAACCAATCTAATCTGACTAAATTGCTGAGGGTACCAATTATGGTGAAACCAAAGGCATTATTTGGAAACGTTGCAAAATTGTTCCATGGTCCAGATGTTCATCTATTCATGAAAGGACAATGTATGTGTATTCTACATATGCTGATGCAACTATTCAAGCAGGGCTTGAATTATTATCTTAAGCAAATAATCCTATTCTGTGGTGTTTTTTACAATGCAAATTGCAACACAACTTAGTTAAGAAATTTTGATAAGAACAGCTCGTGTGTTACGACGATGCTTTGCTGTTGTAAATGATATCATCTTAACTCACACAGTAAGGAACATACCAGTATATAATAATAATAATAATAATGAGTCAACTTGTAGAACGCCATAAAGCTAGACAAAGGCATTCAGAGGCGCTAAAATACATTAATACATGAATATTAAAACTAGCTAGTTAAATAAATGATAATCAAATAAATAAATTACTAAAACCGTGGTGCATAATACATAGGCAATAATATATATACATGTGTGGTAAAAGGATATAACATTAATTAAAACGTGACATAATATGTGCATCATAAGACATAAGTAAGTTAGTTAAATGATAATAAAATATTTTAAAACACTATATCATGTACGAGATCACAGACTAAACTAAACATGTAATGCTGCACGGAAGAGTTGAGTTTTTAAAAGTCGCTTGAATGGGCTAGCGCTGTGACTGTCTTTATTTCTAACGGAAGAGTGTTCCACATGCGTGGGGCCGAAACTGAGAAGGAGCGATCGCCGTATCTGCTGTTGGATGGCGGCACACGCAGCTAGGTCGTTGTTGTTGGTAGAACTTAGCGCACGCGTTGGTTGAAACGTGTCGAGCAAGTCGGTGATGTACAACGACACGATGCCATGTTGGGCTTGGAACGAAAGCAGCAGTATTTTGTACATGATACGCTGTTTCATCGGAAGCCAATGTAGATTCTTTAGTACCGGGGTGATGTGCTCTCGCCTGTTGCAGCGGACTACCAAGCGAGCTACTGAGTTCTGAACTCTCTGCAGTTTAGATATAAAAACGTCTGGGATGCCGAACAGCAAAGCATTCCCGTAGTCGAGTCTCGAAATCACCAGTGAATGTATTATTCGAGCCGCTGCTTTCTCCGATAGACACGGTCGTGTGGAAGCAATGTTAGTTAGGTGATAGTATGCGTACGACATACGTGTTGCACATGACATACCATCGACATTTCAACGTCGAACACAACGTTGACTCGCTTTCTTAACACAAATATGTAACATACTGTATCTATCAGCGTGATATCAAAATTAGATATTTAGCCATGTAATTAATAAACATATAACCAATTGTGCTTGAGGGAGGCGGTTCTGAAAAGTAAAGGGTAATGTTAGTATGTTGGTTGTATATGCAATATGTTACATTCTTTGTCAGACAAATTAGCTTTGTTTATTTTTTTTATAAACTGGGATTGTTGTGAGATCAAAAATATTTGTGAAGCACCAGATGTCTTGATGCCAACAATAGCTATATCTGTAGATCAGCAATTTGTAGCTACAATAGCCGATTGTTTTGTGGAAGGTGGTCATGAAAAATAATGGGTAGTGTTGATGTTTTTATTTTCTATGAAATATGTTATAATCTTTGTGTGACAAACTAAAGGTATTTTATTTCGAAATAACTTGGGAGTGTTGTCAGATAAAAATATTAGTAATGCGCCATGTGTGTAAATAATGCATTGAACTACGTATTGTACACTTTGACATTAAACCAAACTAAAATGTTAACATATCTGAGCCTATTTGGTGCTTTTCGTTCAAGTAGGTCTGCAATATTTATATCTACATTAACTAGAAATACGTATACTATCTTTCCAAACATTTTGGTACGAACACTAGCTATGTATCTCTCCTATTAGTAGAGTTGTAGTCTATTGTGTTTGAGTACCGTCATAATAACAACTGAGTGGGGCAGGTTTATTTTGTTTGGGTTTGTATGCAATATGTTTTATTCGTTGTGTGACAAACTAATGGGATTGTATTTAGAAATAAACTAGGATGGTTGAGAGATAAAAACAATTGTCATGCGCCACTTGTGTAAGTAATGATTTGAACTATTGTACACCTTCGGTCACTAAACCAAATAAAAATGTTAACACAAGCAGAGCATATATGTTGTGTTTTATTTTCAAGTACATCTGCAATATTTGCATTCATATTAACTACAATTCCATATCTTCACTATCCAAATATTTTGAAGTAAAAATTAACTATGTATCGCTGTAAATAGTAGATATATAGTCGATTGTATTCGAAGACGGTGGTTATGGAAAATAAGGGGTAGGGTTAGTATTTCGGTATTGCATTCAAAATATTGCATTGTTTTAAAGAACATCTAGTGTTATTTTATTTGGAAATGAAATGGATTGTTGGAAGATAAAACTAAATGTTCATTGTATTTGTGATGCCAGATGGGTAAATAAAGATTTGAACAATGAACAATTTCAACAAGATAATGCCTGCCCTTCACGAAACCAAACTAAATTGTTAATATATCTTAGCCTATGTTGTGTTTTTCTTTCAACTTCGTCTACAATGTTGATGTGTGTATTAACTACACATACGTATATCACCATTCGAAACATTTTGATACCAAAAGTAGCTATGCAACCGTGTAAGGAGGACACAATTAACAGTGCACGGAGACATGTATGTACAGCTTGAACATCAATACAGGAGGACACAATTAACAGTGCACGGAGACATGTATGTACAGCTTGAACATCAATACAGGAGGACACAATTAACAGTGCACGGAGACATGTATGTACAGCTTGAACATCAATACAGGAGGACACAATTAACAGTGCACGGAGACATGTATGTACAGCTTGAACATCAATACAGGAGGACACAATTAACAGTGCACGGAGACATGTATGTACAGCTTGAACATCAATACAGGAGGACACAATTAACAGTGCACGGAGACATGTATGTACAGCTTGAACATCAATACAGGAGGACACAATTAACAGTGCACGGAGACATGTATGTACAGCTTGAACATCAATACAGGAGGACACAATTAACAGTGCACGGAGACATGTATGTGCAGCTTGAACATCAATACAGGAGGACACAATTAACAGTGCACGGAGACATGTATGTGCAGCTTGAACATCAATACAGGAGGACACAATTAACAGTGCACGGAGACATGTATGTACAGCTTGAACATCAATACAGGAGGACACAATTAACAGTGCACCGAGACATGTATGTGCAGCTTGAACATCAATACAGGAGGACACAATTAACAGTGCACGGAGACATGTATGTACAGCTTGAACATCAATACAGGAGGACACAATTAACAGTGCACGGAGACATGTATGTACAGCTTGAACATCAATACAGGAGGACACAATTAACAGTGCACGGAGACATGTATGTACAGCTTGAACATCAATACAGGAGGACACAATTAACAGTGCACCGAGACATGTATGTACAGCTTGAACATCAATACAGGAGGACACAATTAACAGTGCACCGAGACATGTATGTACAGCTTGAACATCAATACAGGAGGACACAATTAACAGTGCACCGAGACATGTATGTACAGCTTGAACATCAATACAGGAGGACACAATTAACAGTGCACCGAGACATGTATGTACAGCTTGAACATCAATACAGGAGGACACAATTAACAGTGCACGGAGACATGTATGTACAGCTTGAACATCAATACAGGAGGACACAATTAACAGTGCACCGAGACATGTATGTACAGCTTGAACATCAATACAGGAGGACACAATTAACAGTGCACGGAGACATGTATGTACAGCTTGAACATCAATACAGGAGGACACAATTAACAGTGCACCGAGACATGTATGTACAGCTTGAACATCAATACAGGAGGACACAATTAACAGTGCACGGAGACATGTATGTACAGCTTGAACATCAATACAGGAGGACACAATTAACAGTGCACGGAGACATGTATGTACAGCTTGAACATCAATACAGGAGGACACAATTAACAGTGCACGGAGACATGTATGTACAGCTTGAACATCAATACAGGAGGACACAATTAACAGTGCACGGAGACATGTATGTACAGCTTGAACATCAATACAGGAGGACACAATTAACAGTGCACCGAGACATGTATGTGCAGCTTGAACATCAATACAGTAGGACACAATTAACAGTGCACGGAGACATGTATGTACAGCTTGAACATCAATACAGGAGGACACAATTAACAGTGCACGGATACATGTATGTACAGCTTGAACATCAATACAGGAGGACACAATTAACAGTGCACGGAGACATGTATGTACAGCTTGAACATCAATACAGGAGGACACAATTAACAGTGCACGGAGGCATGTATGTACAGCTTGAACATCAATACAGAAGGACACAATTAACAGTGCACCGAGACATGTATGTACAGCTTGAACATCAATACAGAAGGACACAATTAACAGTGCACCGAGACATGTATGTACAGCTTGAACATCAATACAGAAGGACACAATTAACAGTGCACCGAGACATGTATGTACAGCTTGAACATCAATACAGAAGGACACAATTAACAGTGCACGGAGACATGTATGTACAGCTTGAACATCAATACAGAAGGACACAATTAACAGTGCACCGAGACATGTATGTACAGCTTGAACATCAATACAGAAGGACACAATTAACAGTGCACCGAGACATGTATGTACAGCTTGAACATCAATACAGAAGGACACAATTAACAGTGCACCGAGACATGTATGTGCAGCTTGAACATCAATACAGTAGGACACAATTAACAGTGCACGGAGACATGTATGTACAGCTTGAACATCAATACAGAAGGACACAATTAACAGTGCACCGAGACATGTACGTACAGCAAAGAAACAAAGTCAACAACATGTGCGCTGAAGCGAAAAAGATTCATTACGAGGAAAAATTGTCGGACGTCCGGAACCAAGCGCAATTCTACAACATCGCAAACAAGCTGCTGCATCGGGGTAACACAGCAACACTACCAACCTACGAATGTGCCGAATCGCTCGCCAACGATTTTGCACACTACTTTGATGATAAAATCCAGTGTATTCGCATCGCACTACAAGCGCCAGATGTCCATGATGTTAGTACCGACTTTGTGAGCATAGATCGCTCTGTCACAGACTCTCATCTCTCTACGTTCGAGCCTGTCACACAAGAAGAAACCGTGCAACTACTGAGCAAGTCATCATCGAAGACTTGCAAACTTGACTCGATGCCTTCAAACTTGGTAAAAGAGTGCTCTGACGTCATGACAACGCCTATTATAAACATCATCAACAAGTGTTTGCTGGAAGGAATGCCTGATGAAATGTTGCTGTCATCACATCCATATTGAAAAAAGCAAGTCTTGATAGTGACATTTTGAAAAGTTATCGGCCTATTTCCAACATGTTTTTTTTATCAATGTTAGTCGAGAGGATTGTGGCAAACCGGTTGATTGCACACATCCATGAAAACAACGTGTATATACCGTTGGAATCAGCCTACCGACAGGACTGTAGTACTGAAACTGCGCTTCTGCACGCGCATGACGATGTGATTCGGTGCATGGACGAACACAAAGGTGTGGTGCTGCTGCTAATTGATCTGAGCGTAGCATTTGATACAATTGGCCATGTCATTCTTTTAAACACACTGAGCAACACCATCGGCGTCGACGATCACTGTTTGTCATGGTTTGCTGCCTACTTACAACACAGACATTATACGATGTTGATTGCTGGTGAGCAATCTAAACCTCACAGAGTGACTTGCGGTGTCCCGCAGGGGTCAGTTCTTGGACCATTACGGTTCACTATACACATGTATATATATATGACTCCTCTCGCGTCGCTACTCAACCACCATGGCATGGCTTACCATCTATATGCAGATGACATCAAACTTTTATAAGAATTTAGCCTGAGCGATAATATTTCACCCGACATTGCCATCACGAAAATAGAACTATGTGTCGTTAGTATCCATCAATAGATGAAAACCAACATGCTAAAACTCAGTGATCACAGAACATCATCGTCCGACCGAAATCAGCAACCGAAAATGTTCTTCCTGACGGTGTAACTATCGGAAACGTGCGAGTGTTACCCAACACACACGCCAGAAACTTGGGGGTGACCTTTGATTCTAATATGTCCCTTGAGGGACACATAACTAACATTTTCAGAAATGCGTTTTACCACCTCCATAGCATTGGATGCATTCGCCGATACTTAGACAACGAACACACAAAACAACTTGTGCATGCGATAGTCATTTCGCGAATTGACTGCTGCAATGGTCTTCTTAATGGATTGCCAGCGACAGTAATTGAGAAACTACAACGTGTCCACAATGCATGTGCTCGTATCATAACGATGCGGTCGAAACGAGACCACGTCACGCCCATGCTCTTGGAGCTGCACTGGCTTCCTGTGAAGAGTCGCATTATTTTCAAGACCCTACTTCTCATTTTCATATGCTTTCATGGGCTCGCACCTCCATATCTATCAGCACTTCTCTCTCCGTATCGCCCAACATGCTGTCTACGATCCTCCGATCAGCTACTCCTTAAACAACCCACTACCCGAACTAAAATCGGCGAACGCGCATTCTCTTGTGCAGCTCCAAGAGCATGGAATCAACTACCAATCACAGTGTGCCAATGCACTAGTGTCAATCAGTTTAAAGTGGCACTGAAGACGCATCTTTTCACAAATTATTTTAACCTTCGATGATCGAATATCATAATTATTTACCTTTATTTTAATTAGTTTAGTATTATAATTAATCTATTTTATTGTTTTAATGGCTTGCATAATTGCGTTTATTTATATATTTTAAGACAATACAGTTGATTTTACTTAGTAGTAATGATAACATAGTAATTTTAAACTATGTATCGTATTGTGTTATTTATTGGTTCGGTACTGGTTCGGCTGCCGTGTCTAAACTTGGGCAATTTCGTTCATTCTACGTCTCCACCCTTCCAACCCGCACCGGTCAGCGTGGAAGGGTAGGCCAACAACACCAGCATGCAAAGTACAATGAAGCCAAGACCCCCAGTACCCAGAATCATAGAAATAGTCTATGACCAAGGAGGCGGTTCGGGTCAACTAGGGCTACGTGCAGATTAGACTTAATATAGCGACACATAACGTAAGAACACTACTAAGAGATGAACATATACAAGTATATGCACCAACAACATCATACTCAGATGAAGACACAGACAACTTTTACAACGACATGGATAAGACCTTAGAAAAGCCAACCCATTACTCGATAGTGACGGGAGACTTAAAAACGCAAGTAGGGAAACGAACAAACATTTCGGAAACGGCAACAGGCAAATTTGGCTAGGTATGAGAAACGAAAGAGGCGACACCTTGGTAGAATGGGCAACATCAAGAGAGTACAAAATCATTAATACCATGTTCCAAAAGAAAGCAGGGAGGAGATGGACATGGAAAATCCCAAATGGAGAAACGAAGAATGAAATTGACTACATCCTGACAAATAAGCCTGCCATGGTCACTGACGTAACTGTCATCAACCAAGTCAACATTGGAAGTGACCACAGAATGGTAATGAGCAACATCAAACTAGACGTCAAGGCTGAAAGGAAGAAATTGGTCAACAAGAGACCACCGAGTGTAGATACCACACAAATCGGAAGAAAAAAATCTAATTCCAACTCGAGCTGCGAAATCGATTTGAGACACTACAGGAACAAGATGACATCGACACCATGAGCGAAAAAAAACATCACTGAGATGATCCAACTAAGTGCAACAAGTGTAGCCAAAGCAATCAACAGGCATGTAGTGACGAGAATACCGTCACCGACACGAGCACTAATGAAGAAACGACGAGAAATGATGGATAACGGCGACCGTAAAAAACAAATAGAGTACGCAGAAATTTGCAAGACCATCAAAAAGAAAGCGAAGGAGGGCATCAAAAAGTACAAACAAAAGATCATACGAGAAACGATTACGTCATCAAAGAGCCTGATGAAAGCAAGAAGAACGCAAGCATTAGGCCGATACAGACTGATTACACTTCTACACAAGCAGGGTAGAGAAATACAAGACCAAGTTATGATCATGGAACGAATAGAGGAATTCTACACCGAGCTATATGACAGTGAACAGAGTATTATAATTCACACTGACCCGGAAGAGGTACCAGAGATAACACCATGGGAAGTGGAAGCTGCGCTAAGAGATGTGAAGAATGGGAAGAAATCAGGCAACGACCACGTAAACATTGAAACATCAAAAGCAGGAGAAGATATAATCTTGAAGACACTGGCTAAGCTGTATACTAAATGCTTATCAGAAACGAATACCCACCGCTTGGAAGAACTCAAAGATGGTAATAATCTTCAAGAAGGGAAATAAGAAAGACTTAAAGAACTACAGACCGTTATGTATATAATCAAACATCTACAAATTACACACAAATATACTAAGGAATAGACTAGAGAAGACAATGGACGAAAACCAACAAGATCAAACAGGATTCAGAAGCACGTACTCAACGACAGACCACATAAAAACGTCGTAAACCAATTGAAAGAATAGTGCCGATAATATAATATCCCGCCTTGCATCGCTTTCGTCGTCTACGAGAAGGCTTTCGACACGGTGCAAACTCAAGCAATAATGACCTCCCTTTAAGAACAGGGGATAGAAGATGTGTACACCGATCACCTGAAAGACATCTACACCAACAGATCGGTGACAGTCCACCTACACAAAAAGAGCAACAAGATCAACATCAAGAGAGGAGTACGATAGGGTGACACCATATCGCCCAAGCTGTTCACGGCAACACTCGAAAGCATATTCCGAAGATTGACCTGGGAAACCAGAGGCATGATGATAGACGGAGAATATATCAGCCATCTTCGCTTCGCCGACGACATACTCATATGCGCTACTACACCGCAAGAACTACAAAACAAGCAGCAGGAGCTAGCTAATCAATGTAAAAAACAAGGTTTCAAGATGAACATCTCGAAGACAAAATTGATGCTAGAAAATGACACCCCAATATATATCAACACGACGCAGATAGAGAACGTTGAAAGCTCGTCTGTCTGGGACAACGATACAGTATCATAGACAACAACCAAGACATGGAGATTCAAAGAAGGATCATTGTCGGTTGGACAGCATTCGCCATACACCGCGGCATCTTCAAGGGTAACTTTTTTAACCTGCTTGAAGAGACAAGTCTTATTCGTACTTCCCGCGATGACACACGGCGCGGAAACATGGGCACTCACCATTCAGGCAAAGAACAAGCTAAGACGCACAAACAAAGATGGAAAGAAGTATGTTAAACATCACATATCGGGAGAGAAAAACAAACATCTGGGTAAGGCAGAATACAAATATCATAGACGTGATAGTAACAAATTAGAAGATATAAGTGGACCTGGGCAGGGCACATCAGCAGACTACGAGATAACCGATGGACAACCCGGAGACCTTACGAAGAGAAACGATCTAGAGGAAGACTGGCGAGACGGTGGAAAGACGAACTAGACGAGTACTGGAAGGTCACCATCTGGCAGAGGATAGAGCAAGACAAGCAGATTTGGAAACGACATGCTGAGGCCTTCGCCCAACCACGGGATACTACGGCTGGACAGTGATAAAGACGATGATGCAATATATTAAATCATTTGTTAGAAAATCTAGTGTTGCTTTATTTGGAAATGAATTAGGAAGTGTTTTATTGTAAACATAGTTGTCACGTTCCACTTATGTAACTAATTGTTTCATTTCAATTATATATATTGTATTGATTTAAAATGTGATGCGCATACGTGCCTCGTTTTCCAAACATGCTGACACAAAATGTTATCGTGTAACCCTATAATTAGGAGGTTTATAGCCGATTATGTATATGTTGAAAAACTTCAAAAATCCGTACCACCATTTTCACAAAATAGTTCACTACGTAGTAAAAAATCACAATAGAAGTGTCACCCGGGCTTTTTGTGACTGGTAGAGGTAACAAATAAATCCTGGCACGCGTGATTTGTAGGTACCCCTAAAGTGCTGTGTTCTGCAAGTGCATATTTGTTCTGTAGTAGCAGAACAAATCTGCAACTACAGAATTCTGATCGAAAAGCACCTGCAACGCCAGAAGATCCTGCTTCACAACTTCATAGACTTCAAGAAGGCTTTCGATAGGGTGTCGCACGAAGATCTGTGGCAAGTTCTAAGGCGCTTCAACATTGAAGAAGGCATCACTTAAGTCATCAGCGCACTATATAACAACGCAAGCTGTGCAGTCCTTCTCAACAGCCAAATAAGGGTGTATATCAGGACCACAATCGGAGTCCGTCAACGTTGTTTGCTGCCGCCGGTTCTCTTCAAAATCTACATCGAGAACATCATGACTTCAACACCACTATCTCTGAGGGAGGCAGAACTGTCAGCAACCTGCGATTTACAGACGATACATATCTTTTTGGAAGAAGCAACAACGAACTCCAAGATCTCACCAATAGACTAGTGGATACAACAGGCGATTACGGCATGTAATTAAGCAACGAAAAGAGCAAGGTGATGTCAGCAGCAATGAAAACATCACTGTTGACACCACCATGAACGGCCAGAAGCTGGAGGAAGTGGATGCGTTCAAATATATCGGCTCCACAATCACCAACGTTGGACGGTCGGACAAAGAGATCCAGATCCGAATAGCCCTTGCGACAGCAGAAATGACCAAACTCAGTAAGATATGGAGAAGCATTAACATCACCTTTCCAACTAAGATCATACTGAACAGAGCCCTTGTTATCGCTATCCTGCTCTACGGCTGGGAAAGTTGGACACTGACGGCTGCAACTACGAAGAAGATACAGGCGTTTGAGACTAAGTGCTTCAGACGCCTGCTGCACATATCTTAAGCACATAAGAAGGACTCGCTTTACTCCAAAGGTTTTGTTGACAATTTGCCGTTTGTCTGTTTAAAATCTTGTTAAATGAAAATTACAAATATTGTGTGACTCTAAAATGCAACAAAACATTATATTGGATAGACACGACGTTTGACATATGTATATTTTACTTTGAAAAAATTAACTACTGTAATGCAGACACTAACTTTAATACTGCTGTGCTCCTGTTGCTTGTAGGTTTGGTGTACAGTTGCAAAACACGAAGTTTCTGCTTTGATCATAACTTGAGTGTCTACGGTTTGTTCTTTGAACCACCGGACCCACACAAGATACTCGTATTTATAGCCTATGCATTAAGTACTGGTATACCAATTCGAAGCATTAACTTATAACTGAAACTGTATATTGTGTATGTTGTTTTCTCCTGAAATTATCGCAATTGATCAAACTAGGAAATACTAAACACAAATTAAAGAAACGTTCCCGTTTTTATCGGGAACATCTCTAGGGTCAAAACTATGTTTTCATCAAACATTATACGCCTGTCATGCATTCGAATTTACATTTTCCTAATACAAGAAGATGCCTGCTGTATCGCGTTTATTTCAAAATTTGATGTATATCCGTATTTAATCGGGAGACGGTTTTTTCCTTCAGCCATCTATGGTTTATTAGCTAACAATTGCTTCCAGTTGCTATGTGTTAGCTTTGCTCGCGAACATGGCTGCGACAGGTTTGTGGTGACACTCGGTATACAGAAATCATTTTGACGCACTCTTCACCGGATGTTAATGTGATCAGGATGTATTAACCGTTTGTAAATACCTGGTATGTATTTAAATAGCAGGCATCACCATATAGACAATAAAAACAACGTTTGAAGTGACTTTGCTCATGATCTCACCCTTATATCTGGCGGCCACGTGGTGTGGTAAAAATGGCGGACATGAAAGTTGGAGAAGGTTAACAGCAACAGGTATGAAACAGTTGCACCTGAAAACCTACAGCTTATCATCAGCATCATTATGATATAGGGATAATAACATTTGACGGGCGCCATCTTTACAAATGGTGGAAATTTGAATACCGGCGAACATACAAAGAAATACATTTCAAATCGTCGTACCTTAATACATATATTTTATATCAAGGTTAAGGCTCTAGCTGATGGGCAATATTCAAACAATGAAAGGAGACCATTACACATCTTTATTTGGAAACGAAAACACCAAAATAAGTGAAAACAACAAGACGGTGGATATATCAAAACTCATGATGACCCATTATATACTAGTTTACATCCACCCATTGGGCAACAAAGCACAGGCAGCTGTGTTCGCCATTACAGTGTTTTATTATTAAACTCTTTCCCGATGACCATTTAACATTTGCTATCACCACAGCATGACAAGCGGCCGATAATAATGTTCGGCTAAGAGACAAGCCAAATCCTAAAAAAGCCTAACCCTAATCACAGCTAACTCTTTCTATGACTAGCCTTAACCCTAGCGACAATAAAACCAAACATAACTAATACAAATTATAGTTAGTATTAAACTTACATAAAACATAATTGATCCACATCGATTATTTGATTCCAGACACTCGGCCCTAGTGTAACCCTGGCGCCACAAGTAGCTTACTATTCAATTAGATTACTAGAAAAGTTAATACCTATAAATGACTACCTGAGCGTTTAACAATCCTTCACCAATTGGTAGGTTGGGGGCCAATGGGTGAAGGGAACGAATGAGTGGACTTAAGCATCTGACAGCAATGCTCCAATGTTGCAATATTCATATACAGGACACACGGTAAACGATTATATGTTTATAACTGGCGAAATTGACAAAGAAGCATGTCCTTGAAGAGGCTGCCAGTTAGCATGTGCCGGCCGTAGTGAACTGCGACGCTTGCACCAGAGATTTGTTGTCCATCGTTGTAGTACATCTCCTCAACGTGCCGCACCGTGGAGCCACCGTCGCACACCTTCAGTCGAAACACTTACGTCGAGGAACAGCATGTGGACTTGTAATCAGACAGCAAACACACACACACACACACACACACACACACACACACACACACACACACACACACACACACACACACACACACACACACACACACACACACACACACACACACAAACACACGCTCACAATATGAGGATGATAAAAAAAGTCGAAGAATAATACGATGTTGTTATTATTATTGTTATTGTTATATATTTTCACCCTTCCGTGTATATTTCTGCACGTGGAAATTATGAGGGAGTATATAGTGAGACAAACAATATGCACTAAAAGATCGTAGTCATGATTATGATACATGCACTTATGTATTCACGAGCCTATACGACTATGGGAAGATATTAGGTCAACATTTCCATCATAGTACCTGCTGTTTTGCATTATGAATTGTGTAAAATGCAATCATGTGTTATTTCCTTCTAATATCCCATTTACAAAGTTTTTGCATTGGTTGTTGTATTAGCAGTCACATTATATTTCTACCATCCTGTTTATATTGGCATATTGTCGAGGTATGTCATTGAAGTGTGCGTTGTGTTTGTATACAACGGCAAGCTGCCAGTTACAACATACCATCATGGTAGTTCTCAGAAGCCATCATGACCTTTGCCTGATACCATATGACATTTGCCACGTAGCATAATGTATTCTGCTCAAATGTGAAACTAGATTACCCAAATGTCATCTGCTCAAACTAGGTTGTTCAAATAAGCAATGTTTTTTATGTGATTACTGAATATTCTTGAGGACCAGATAATCTTACTTAAACATTATCGTTTTTTGAAATATTCAAAACGATAACTACGTTGTACAGGGTTTCATCTCGTTATCGTGCAAACTTCATCAGTACATGTGACGTCTAATGACGTCATCGAACACGTGAGAGATATCATAGCTGCCCTCGTCTCGATTGATTTGTGTTTGGTTTTTCTTATATAGATATCTCGTTTTTCTGTGTCTGATTCGCCCCACTGTCTACTATTTTCGCTCCCTCCAAGTTTGTGATGTGGTTTTCTGTCGTTGTGTGGTCCGTGAGTGCAGATTTCGTTGCAAAATAGCATGTGTTATGATGGAATGTTTGGCCTGAAGTCATTCCGTATGTCGCAGGACGTATTACACATTAAACAGTTAAGTTATGTCTGTTGCGACATACATATATAGGCCTATGATAATTATAATAGTGATTGCGCCATATATTGTGTGAATCAGCTGTGTTATTCCATTGAAGTCACAGTGCGACGCCCCGCTAAAAGCATGTGCACTGGTTTTTACATGTGCACAGGTGTTATTGCGCAACCATCCACTGACTGCGGCGTGGCGTGTCACCTTGCTTGCATTAACAAGGACCGGGCCTCGCGACCGGGACCCACCACACTCTTCCATTTCAATGTCTTTTGGAGAGGGCTATCGAAGCCAGTGAGGACCGGGCCACGTGTACAAGACTAAGCACAGCGAGTTGGGATGTTGATACAGACACACCAAACTATTATTTTTTATAATCGCTTCATGCAGACTCGCGCACACTCGTACCTATGCACGCAAACAGTATTCACCCGCGTCGGCGAAATAGAGATGTGAGGTGGCATAAAGTACTTCAATATCAGGTAGGGGTCTGCGTGCGCTCCCACCCACAAGTTTCCCGTCGCCACGTCAGCGTCGATTAGTGAGGCCAGTGACAACAACGGAACCACCTAAAACACTCGAACAACTGTGTATGTGTGTGTGTGTGTGTGTGTGTGTGTGTGTGTGTGTGTGTGTGTGTGTGTGTGTGTGTGTGTGTGTGTGTGTGTGTGTGTGTGTGTGTGTGTGTGTGTGTGTGTGTGTGTGTGTTGTGTGTGTGTGTGTGTGTGTGTGTGTGTGTGTGTGTGTGTGTGTGTGTGTGTGTCTGTGTCTGTGTGGGTGAGTATGTGTGTCTGTGTTTTTGTGTTTCTGTGTGTGTTCGTGTGTGCGTGTGTGCGTATGTGTGTATGTGCGTATGTGCGTATGTGCGTGTGCGTGTGTGTGTGCGTGTGCGTGTGTGTGTTTGTGTGTGTGTGTGTGTCGTGTGTGTGTGTGTGTGTGTGTGTGTGTGTGTGTGTGTGTGTATGTGTGTGTGTGTGTGTGTGTGTGTGTGTGTGTGTCTGTGTCTGTGTGGGTGAGTATGTGTGTCTGTGTTTTTGTGTTTCTGTGTGTGTTCGTGTGTGCGTGTGTCCGTATGTGTGTATGTGCGTATGTGCGTATGTGCGTGTGCGTGTGTGTGTGTGCGCGCGTGCATGCGCGTGTGTTTGTGTGTGTGTGTGTGTGTGTGTGTGCGTGCGTGCATGCACACACACCTTTGTGAATCGTTTCCTGTGATTCTGATTTGTTACATACATTATCTTACCTGCCTCAACCTCAAAGAGTTGTCCGACTCCCGGATGTAGACATTCACGCTTCTCCTACCGAACTCCGCCAAGTATACGTTTCTGTAATATTGTCAAGGCAATAGTCAGTCGGACACATACATGTCAGTTAGTCAACGTTCAACATAATTGGTTATTCAACATATTTGTTTGCGCCATTTCTACTTCCGTAAGACCGTTACATAACCATTAAGGATTCACGGGCGGATACTATTAAAAAATATTTAAATATTTGGGCATTTTGTGACCACTTAGCCCTTATCCACGACCGTTGTGTTATGACAATAATATCCACCGACACGTATTATTGGACATGTCATTGGGTCATAAAGCTGCATATCCAAATCAAGCAATGGTCATTTATAAACTTACTACAGTACGTTGTAAAATTTCGCATTTCTAAGATATACACAAATATGTAGATCAAATGATGAGGAAGGAGGTGACGATGATGCACATTATGATGAAGACGAAGACGATGATGGTGTTGATGAAGATTATTACTGTGTTTCGAATGACGATGAAGATGTAAATGCCGATGATGATTATGATAACGAAGATGGCGATGATGAAGACCTACATGTTGAGAGTGTAAGTGAGGTTGAAGAAGAAAATAATTACCATGATGAGGATAATAATAATAGTGATTACATTAGCAGTGATAATAACAGTAATAGCAATAATTGCAATAATAATAATAAATCATCAATAATAATAATAATAATTAATTATGAATAATAATATATATAATAATAATAAATAATACATTATCAATAAAACATAAACTTTATTAACAATAATATTTAATAACAATAACAATAATAACAACAACATCGTATTTTTATTCATCTTCGTCATAATCCTCATATTGTGTGTGTATGTGTGTTTTTGTGTGTGTGTCAGCATGTGCGAGTGTGTGTGTGTGTGTGTGTTTAATATTGAACGCGTGGGAAAAAAGCCACAGTTGTAGGTGTTTTTGTTTAAGATCATCTTAAAAATCGTCACTGTAATTGAAAATTAATCCTTTGTAAGTTAATTCACAATAGCGTTTGATTTAATATAGTTATTGTTGTTTCATATTAACATATATGACAAATATAGTATTTCAGACAATGTGCGTTTTGTCCCACCAGTTCTTGGGCGATTTTCAAAAATATTTAAAACGCACACACACACGGGCACAGGCACACGCACACACTGACACACACACATACACATGCATTATTTTTATGATTACTAATAATGTATTATGATAATTTATTATTATTACTGTTATTGTTGTTAACGTTATTGTTATTAAAGTTAATGTCATTTGGTAATGGTATTTGTATTGTTGTTGTTGCTATAATACTTATTATTATTATTATTTTATAATTAATTACGTATTATTGTTGTCATTTTGTTATTTTGAATAATTTATTATAATTTTTTATTATTAATAATTTACAATGAATAATTTAGTATGAATAATTTATTATTAATCATTTATTATTAGTATTGCTATTATTATTATTACCAATATTACTAATAATCATTTAGTATTAATCATTTATTAGTAATATTATTATTATTCATTTAATGTTAATAATATATTATTATTATTTAATATTATTATTATTATTTCTATTAATTATATTATTATTATTAGTAGTAGTAGTTTTAGTAAAATTAGTATTAATTTTTTTTTCTTCTTATTATTAGTGTCATTAATGTTATTGTTATTAAAGTTGCTGTTATTTGGCAATGTTATTGTTATTTTTGTTGTAATAATAATAATTATCATTATTACGATTATTAATCATTTATTATCAATCATTATGATTATAATGTTATTGCTATCAATCATTTATTATTAATAATTTATCATTATTAGTAGTAGTAGTATTAATATTGTTATTATTATTGCTATTATTTTTATTATTGCTACTATTATTATTGCTAGTATTGTTATTAATAATGTATTATTAATCATTTACTATCATTATTGTTAAAAATGTATTATTATTATTATTAACCATTTATCATTAATAACTTATTATTAATTATTGCTTATTAATCATTTATTAATATTATTATTATTGTTATTGTCATTATTTGTATTATTATCCTCCGCATCATCACAATATTAATAATTTTCGCCTTGAACATTCTCAACATATCGGTCTTCATTATCAACAAAACAACGCCCTAGAATTGGTGGGAGAAACCGCACATGGTCGGAATTATTATATTTGTCATATATGTTAATATGAAAGAACAGTAACTATATTAAATCAAACGCTATTCTAAATTAACTTATAAAGGATTAGTTTGCAATTACATCCACGATTTTTAAGAAGATTTTCAATCAAAAACATCTACAACTGTGGCATTTTTCAACACGCGTTCAGTATTAAAAACGCACATAAACACCCGCACATTCCGACACACACCCCCTCACACACACACACACACACACACACACACACACACACACACACACACACACACACACACACACACACACACACACACACACACACACACACACACAATATGAGGATGATAACGAAGATGAAGAATAAAACGATGTTTTTGTTATTATTGTTATTGTTATTAATGTCTACGTTATTAATGTTATTGTTATTAAAGTTTACGTTATTATTGATAATTTATTATTATTTTTATTTCTATTATGGCTATAATTATTATCTATAATGTTTTATTATTATTATTATTAAATTATTATTATTGTTATTGCTATTATTGTTATTATTACTGTTATTGTTATCAGTATTATTATTATCCTCCTCCTCCTCATCATCATATTAATTATGTTTTCTTCAACATCCCTTACATTCTCAACATGTTGGTCTTCATCACCATCTTCGTTATCATAATCATCATCAGCGTTTACATCTTCGTCGTCATTTTAAACACAATTATTATTATTGTTATTGTTATTATTATTATTGTTACTAATGTTATTGTAATTAAAGTTAATGTTATTTTTTGCTATAATAAGTATTATTATTATTAATCGTTTAGTATTGATCACTTATTCTTATTATAATTTTATTATTATCAATCATTTATTTTTATTTATTATTATTACTATTGCTATTATTATTAATGTTAATATTATTGTTATTAATAACTGATTATTAATAATTAATTGTCATTATTATTATTAATTTATTATTATTATTAATCACTCATTATTATAATTAGTTATTATTAATCATGTATTATTAATAACTGATTATTAACCATTTATTATTAATCATTTATTATTATTATTAGTAGTATTGTTACTGTCAACATTATTATTATTATTATTATCCTCATCATCATCATCATGATAATAGTCATAATTTTCGCCTTCAATACCACCTACATTCTCAACATTTTGGTCTTCATCATCGCCATCTTCGTTATCATAATCATCATCGGTATTTATATCTTCGTCGTCATTCAAAGCACAATAGTAATCTTCATCATCACCATCACTGTCTTCGTCATAATGTGCATCATCATTACCTCCTTCCTCATCATTGTATCTACATATTTGTAATAATCTTCACTACCATTTTCAACTTCACAATAATCATCATGGTAACCTTCATATGCATCAACATTATTTAGCACCACCGACATCAAAATCTACACATACATCGTCATTATCTTCATCATCACCTTCATCTTCGTCATCATTTTCATATTGAGTGTATGAGCGTGCGTGCGTGTGCGCGCGTTTTTGTAGGGTGGACGTATTGTAGTCAATATACAGTATATCAAGTCTTTTTTGACATTAGTTGATGGTCAGTTATTGTTATTACAAAATGTGCCTGCATGTTCTTAAAAATGTGAAAACCTGAAATTATTACAAAATGGGCCTCAATGTCATTTTATAATGTTATTACATTATTACATCGTTTTTTTATTACAAATGGGTCGATATTACAAAATGGGCCTGTTTGTTATTACAAAATGGGTCGTTATTACAAAATGGGTCGATTATTACAAAATGGGTCGTGCCAAACGACGCCAACAGGATTTAATGAAGTACTTAATATCCACTTTCCACGATGTAGTCAATGTGATTTACGAATTAGTATTGAAACGACATCTACCAACAAATAACAGTAGAATGCTTCGTCGTAAGAACATTTTACTGATGAAAAGCATTAAAAATAGCAAGTTGACAACCGTACATACCCTAGTAGGAGTTTTCGGCCCCATCGACATACTTGCTAAGTAAAACACCGAGCAAAAAGAAATAGTACGAGGTGTTCAAAATTAACGGAATTAGAACCCGTGCTCCCCGGCTATTCAATCTGAGTCCCATTGTAATTCAATTTTAAACCCGTAATCACAAACTCACTTTCACCTTCGTCTCTTTATTATTATATTTCTTATGTAACTGCAGAACGGCCCCTGCAATCAGACTGGGCAGATGGGGGTATCAAGTTACCCGCAACAGAGCAAAACTTACCGATACCCGGAATCTGTCTGCAGCAGCCTGGCTGGTGGTTGCGAGGCTTGTTGTGTAGAGAAAACGCCCATCTGAAACGTAGACTCATAACATATGGGCTACGGCATAGCAATGTCTGGCTCATGCATTTTTTGGTGTAACTGTACATACAACGATGAGCACTTAATTGATGTATACTAGCCACAAAAAGAAACTATGCATGAAATTAATGTCATTATATGGTTAAAAAGTGGTTTAAACTGTCCACCCAAAAGTGTTATGTAAGTGTAACGTGTAGGCCATTATTTTCACGTGACAATAACACGATGACTTTAACGTTTATGCCTAGTCTTTAGGGTCAAAGGGCAAACTTTCACACAGTGGCATTGCCTGACCTTGCATTATATAACTTTCCAATGAAAGTAATGTTATGATATAGTCTACATGTCCCTGTTTCATGTTAATCGACATTGAGCAAAATCAATCCATTGCATTACATTCCAGTGCCTGTCTTCCTATGCACGGTTTCTTTTTCTGGCTAGTATAATTTATACATCAACCAACTGATGCGTAGATAATAATTACGTAATGAGTTCAATATGGGCAACGTTATATAACAATTACACAACCTAGATCTCATTTGTAACACATACGTATCCCGAATTTTGCACGATTTCAAAACATATGATTATGGGTTTTACTTAACTTACGTAATTTCTATTATAAAACTAAATAAATCGAAACCCCAATTACACAATAATGTATAATGTTAGCATTGCTCTAATTGTGGCATAAAGGGGCGAGAAGTACGAACATACACACGATAGAAGTATGATAGGGGAAAATTGGGAACTATAAGCCAATTTTCATGTCATCAACCATAAACCTTCAAAACAATACAGTTTTTGACATCAAATTTCCACTATCATCATATAAACAACATATGTGCGTTCTTTAATATGATCGTTTCATTTATGAAGCTGGGATAATTTCCAAATATGTGAACATTGGTGGAAGCATGTGAAATGGCTCAAGGGACCCCTAATCGCATATCCTTTAAACAACCATCACGAATAAGGTCAGTTCTTATATAGTGCAGTATCCAGTTATCAGGACTGCTCAAAGCCCTTTACACTTTACTCCCTGGCAGACCTGTTCAATTGAACACCATCTCGATTTCTCTGGGAAGCATCCAGCCACGCTGCAATTAATGTGCGAAGATTATTCGTACACAAATATCACCATTGTCTATAACCAGGTACGCATTCATATAGCTGAGTGAACTGGAGCAACGTATAATGAACGAATTTGCCAAGGTTCGACACAGGCGCTTAGGATTCGAACCCGGGTTCTCTCGGTTGAGATTCCTAAGCTCTAGCCACTGCACAACGGCGCTACACAAGGCGCAGTACAATTTACCACTGGCAAACCTGCTCAAACGAAAACCATCTCAACGTCATTGAACATATTCAGCCACGCCGCAGACTATTCAAATAGCCACCGCTGACTGTTAATAGCTAGTTATTCGCTCATATAGCCGAATGAACTGATACTATGTAGAGCCAAAGAATTTGCCGAATGTTCGAAACAGCAGCATCAGGATTCGATCCAGGATTCTCTCGATTGAGAGTGCGAAGCGCTAAAGACTGCGCTACTGCGTTCACCGCTTGATATTTTAATTAACAACTGATCAATGATATCGTAGCATCCAGGACACGGTTTAATTTATGTCACGCTAACCTTTGTGTATCGTAATATACCCATATTCGAACGCTACACACATGCCTTATCGAACGCAAATACATGTGATGGTTACACTGGATCCAAGAACCAGCCCATCGGACTCCACAGTTTCCAGCTTGTGGGTGCCTGACCACAAATGTCGATGCAATGCGAGTTTTATCATACATAAGACTGGAATGTACCAAGAATTATTTCATTTATTGACAGAACATGCATCCCTTATAGTCAGTATACTATTATCGACAACCTGCTACTACGTATGGTCCATGTATAAAACATAGCGATTTTACGCGCCGTTAGTTGTCGTAATTAGTCAAATGGTCCTGCAATTGTAATTTGCAAGACCTGCTTCTACAGAATTCGCAAAATTAAAATTCTGATATGTATTAACACAGCTTAAAGTGCCTCTATTATCATAGGTCCCAATCTTCTCGTAACAACCAACAACGTCGTTCAGACCGTTATGCAAAACTTACGTTGAATGACTGCACAAGAGTGTTACGTAGGCAGCTGTACAGACGACAATAAGTCGCGGCATGGTTCTGTCGGTGAAACAGCTTTGATGATACGGAGCAGCGAACAAAAACAACCACAGCGACACGGACACGGCGACGAATGACGTGGCCAGACACTTCTCAAGCGGCGCTTACGTCACATAACCATGCTCCCAATTCATCAGTCGCGGGAGGCTTTTTGTGTCGCGTTTTGAGTAAATGGATATGTTTATTAGGTGCAAAGACATGGGATGGGCAGCGTTGACAGGAGCTGAGACTAGAGCTACTTTTGCCTAGTCTCGCATTGTTCCGCTAACGTGCTTAGGTGTGAACAAACTTGTGTACAGGCACCTAAGCGTAGTGATAAAGCAATTTGGCGTCGCATTGTGACAACTCGATAACATTTAATAAGTGTTGCATTATGTACACTGACACATATGTTGTTATATGATTCAGAATTCAATGATAATATGGCTTATCGTTCATTCATTTTAATGCCAGAAGTCTTAAGACAAAAAAAATCTGAATATTAATTACTATCTGCAAGACTTACATATGAAATTTGATATCGTCGCTGTATCTGAAACATGGGCTGAACTGGATGTTATAGATGATTTGAATCTGATTGGCTACAGTGTTTATCATGTAACTAGAGAATTCCGCAAGGGTGGTGGTGTAGCATTATATATACGAATTGAATTATCGTGCAGACTACTTAAAACAAAATCCATGGAAGTCGACTATACCGTTGAATATTTTACAGTAGAACTTGCCATAAAGAATCATGCAAATGTTATTATCAAGTGTATGTACAGTACACCTGTTTCAAATTTAGAAATATTTTGTGAAAAATTTAACACGTGTTTATATATGAAAAAAGCACACAAAACGATATTTATGTGTGGTGACTGAAATATTGATTTGTTAAAACATGAACGACACAACAGTGCTAAACACTTTCTTGATTTGATGTATAGTATAGGTCTTTACCCTCTAATTGATAAGCCAACCAGAGTCACTGACAACATATTCACAAATGAATTGCGACACAATCTCACCTGCGGTATTCTGTATAATGATATCAGTGACCATCTGCCAATATTTGCAGTATTTGAGTATCAAATATGTAGAAATACTAAAATGAATTCTCAGTACACTAGAGTAATAAATAAAGACACCTTAACTTCACTCTCACATGTACTATATCTACAATCATGGGATGATATTTTGAACTTACTTGATGAAAATCAGGCGTATGATCTATTTTAAAACAAATTTATAGTCTTGTTCAGCAAGCATTTTCCTATACAAATAAAAGTGACATTTATAAGAAGCCTTGGTTCACTAAATGTTTGAAATGTTCTTGTGCCAAAAAGAAGAAGCTTTACAAAACATTTGTTATATCCCGGTCACACGAAGATGAACTAAAATACAAACACTATAAAAATAAATTAACATCTATATTAAGGTTCGCTGAAAAGCATATTACAGCGCAATGTTGGAGGAACTAAAAATTATATAAAGGGCGTCTGGAAATTCTAAGTAGGGTAATCAACAAACAACTCAGTACTCCAACATATCCTGCCTATTTTATGAACAATGACAAAGATATAAATGAAAAAAAAGCAAATGGATTTCATATTTTTTTATCAAATCTAATGTTGGACCCAATCTTGCAAAACAAATTAATCTTCCTAAAAACGATGTAGATATATTTGATTATTTGGGAAAGGAACTTAATAAAAGTATGTTTCTAAGTCCTGTTGATGACCAAGACATTATCAGAACAGTTCACAATTTTAAAGGTAAAATGTCAACAGACTGTAATGATTTAAACATGAGCATGATTACGATAATTATTGCTCACATCGTAAAACCGTTGAAGTACACATGCAATGTTTCCTTTATCAGTGGAATATTTCCTAATCAAAAGAAAACAACTAAAGTCATTCCAATATTTAAGTCTTGTGTTAAGGGTGTATTTACAAATTACATACCTATTTCTTTGTTGCCCCAGTTCTAAAAAATACTGGAGAAATTGTACAGTGACAGGTTAGATAGTTTTCTAAATACGAATAATATACTCAGTCCTAGTCAATATGGATTTAAATCAAGTATGTCAACATCTCATGCATTAATAGAATTGGTCGAAGACATTACTAATTCTCTTGATAATAATAAATATGCCATTGGCATATTTGTTGACCTTAAGAAAGCACTTAATACGGTTAACCATGATATATTGGTCAAAAAGGTATATTTTTATGGTATTCGTGGTGTTGCACATCAATGGATTATGAGTTACTTGAAAAACAGAAGTCAGTTTGTTCACTATGATAATTGTGACTCAGAAATACTCAAATATCTTATGGTGTCCCACAATGATCTGTTTTCGATCTTTTCAAAGTTGTTTATATTGAACATAAACGATATTTGTAATGTTTCAAAAATCTTTAATTCATTTTATTTGCAGATGATACCAACATGTTCTACAGTAATTAATAGTGATATAGGTGAACTTGTCAGGTTGACAAATATTGAATTGGAAAAGTTTCATGTATGGTTTGCAGTATACAGGCTCTCTCTCAATATATCAAAGACAAAATATATGTAATTTGGTAACCGTATTATAAAGACACGTGTCTCTATACGTATAAGTAAGGAATAAATAAATAAGGTTGAATTCGCAATTATTTTTTGGAGTTTGTATAGATAATAAATTAATATGGAAAAAACACGTTTCTGTGATAAAATCTAAACTCTCAAAGTGCCATAATGTATACAGCCAGCTTTGTCATTGACAAACGTGAAATGCTTACTTTATACGATTCTTTTTTTGTTCCATACATTATGTATTGCATTGAAGTATGGGGCAATACGTATGATACTACCTTAAATTGTTTAGTATTGTTACAAAAGAGAGTGGTGCGCTTAATTTGTAGAGCTAATAGGTTGGATCACACTTCTTCTGTATTCTCTGAAATACGTATCTTGAAAGTGTCAGATATTGATGAATTACGAACTGCACTTATTATGTACAAAGCAAATAGCAATTTGCTACCAGTGAACATACAAAAGTTGTTTACTTTGTACAGTCCTCTATATGCAACTAGACAAAGCCCAACTTTTAAACAACATTTTGCTAACGCCAATTTAAAGAGAATGTGTCTTTCGTTTAAAGGTGTAACACTATGGAATTATCTAGACAATTCTTTGATATGTTCTAGAAACGTCGTTAATTTAAAAAAAGGTATTGGGTGAGCCTCAACTGGGTGCAGTTTTAAGGGTGTGAGGGATGGCGTGCTATCTATGTGAGGGTGTACGTGTGTGTACTTTGTCATTTTCTTACAGAAATGTTTTAGAACAAAAGTAATTTTATTGAGTTCCAGTTGAATGCAATATCACTGTATATATATATATATATATATATATATATACAGTGATCGGTTGTGGCACGTGTACAGGCGCACGTGTTTGATCAGTTTCGGCGGTCACATTCGTCGCGTGTCGTCGGTGTCCATCGGTCCGGTCGCCACAACCGATCACTGTATATATATATATATATATATATATATGATTGGTTGTGGCATATATATATATATATATATATATATATATATATATATATATATATATATATATATAGCAACCGATCACTGTAGGTGAAGCTTACAAAATAGTGAACCTGTGTTAGCGTTGAATACTGTTGAATATTTGTGTTTTACATTATCGAGACGTCCACACAAACTAACCAGAGATTAGTCAGATATCGTACTTTTGTGTTATCATCTTGCGGCTGTATTCAATCACGATTAGTTCGATCCATAATCGCTCACCTATCGGATGAACACGGTAGTAGATTGCTGCCATCTGACGTGAATTGGACTCACTACATCCATCCCATGTGACCAGTCAGATTGTACACAGCCACGCCAGACGGGATGTTGTAGATCGTCTTCGTTGAATATCTTCCGCCCATCGCCACCTGGTGGCCTGTGGGGGAGTAACCGTAGCACAAAGCAGACGCGCTCGCAGCAGATGTCAATACACGATGTTCCGAATTCGCTGCTACAATGGCTAGCCCGTTCTGAGCGAAAACCGGCACTGCTAGCGTGTCATGTCGCCTTGCCACTTATCTGTACGGTCGCGATGAGACGGAAACCGGAAATGACGTCCAAAAATCTGACAGTGCCTTCCTTTAAGCAGCTGGCGAGAACGCCGTCGACTGCTGGCGAGAACGCCAAACCTGTTATTCTTTCATCATGGTCTTGTTGGCCGTGTACCTAAATAAATAACATTAATCCAGATAGGAACGTACTCAATGATTGGTAGACGTATGAAGTATGTGTGCGTGTGTGTGCGTGTTGCATTTGTGTGCACATGCATGTATGGTGCGTGCGTGCGTGTGCGCCCGCACTCTCGGGAGTGTGTATCCACCAATCATTTCGCATTAGCGTCGACATAATAGCAACTAAAACAAGTCGAGTATTATTCACAGCTCATGTTTCTTGCCAGTAAAACATAAAATAACACAATCGCCTCACCTGTGCACCATTCAATTCACCACACTCTTTGCAACCAGTCGCGATAATTCGGCCATTCCCAGAAAAGCAACATGGCCGCTCACTGTGGTACGGGTCGACAAGCGCCAGGTAAATGGATCCCAAAAGTCAGGAGACAATAACGATCTCTGCGCCGATGTAAGTAGCGTAGGCCCCAAATCTAAAAAAAATGACATCAGGGGTACGTAAATGTTGCAACCTGTCAAACATGGCAGGATTTTGCGATATATGTACTAATTACAAGGTTGCGTAGGTAATTTTTGTATCAAAATGTTTACAATAGTGAGATACGTATCTGTGGTTAATGCATTCAACAATATTGTAGACGAAGTTAAAAAAAACCATAACATATGCTAAGATATATTAAAAATGTAGTTTGGTTTTGTGAAGGGTATTATTAGTTCAAAGCAATATTTATACGTCTGGTGGAAGACAATCATGTTTTATCTCGTCAAAAATGCCAGTACATTATTTAACATAACACTAGATTTTTTGACAAACAATGTAATATTTTGCATAAAAAACCGAAACGCTAACCCTACCCCCTTATATATCACAACCACTGTCTTCAAACACAATCGACTATATATCAATTATTTGTGGAGATGCATAGCTAATTTTTATTTCAAAATGTTTGAAAAGGTAAGGTACGAATTCATAGTTAATAAGAATTTCAATATTGCATACCTGCTTGAACGAAAAACACAACATGTTATCTGATTGTGTTAATATTTTCATTTGGTTTAGTGATCGAAGTAACCAATAGTTCAAATCATTTCTTACACACGTGGCGCATGACAATTGGTTTTATTTCGCAACAACCGCAGCTCATTTTCAAATAAAATACCATTAGTTTATCAGACACCGAATGTTGCAAACAAAGTATATGTTGCAAACAAAGCAAACACATCATAACTACCCCCTTAGTTTTCACAACCACCGTACTCAAACATCTTCTTCTTTCTCTTCATCTTTGTCCCACTTTTTACGTGGGGTCGATGTATGATGATGTCATTCGCCTCCATATCGCTCGGTCGTGCACTTCTTCCCCCGACAGTCCTTTCTCCCTGAGATCTGCCCTCACACTGTCTAACCACCTCCTCTTCGGCCTTCCTCTCCTCCTCTTCCCTTGCACTTTCATTCCCATCGCTCTCCTTCCTACATAATCCTCCTCTCTTCTCATTACGTGTCCATACCATCTCAACCTACTTTCTTGGACTTTCTTTGA
Organism: Paraescarpia echinospica; assembly: GCA_020002185.1. Taxonomy (NCBI): domain Eukaryota; kingdom Metazoa; phylum Annelida; class Polychaeta; order Sabellida; family Siboglinidae; genus Paraescarpia; species Paraescarpia echinospica. Next base: position 30,604,713 of record CM034541.1, read on the forward strand.
TATTTCCCCCACTTTCGTTGTCCCTCTGATTCTTTCGTTTCTTATCTTGTCAATCTTTGTGGCTCCGCACATCCATCGTAGCATTCGCATTTCTGCGACATCCAACTTCTTTTCCTGTGTCTTCTTTGCCGCCCATGTCTCCGCCCCGTACATCAGTGCTGGCCTTACCACTGTCCTGTACACTTTTCCCTTGATCTTCACGTTCATTCTTCTGTCACACAGCACTCCAGATACTCTCTTCCAGTTCTTCCACCCGCTCTGCACTCTATGACTGACTTCCGCATCCAATTCTCCATCATCCGCCAATGTCGATCCTAGATATTTGAATGTCTTCACTCTCTTCACTATCTCGCCCTGTAACCGGATCTCTAGGTCATTGTTTTCGTTGCACCTCAGGTATTCCGTCTTCTTTCTACTAATCTTTAGTCCTCGATCTTCCATTGCACTTCTCCATTCCTCGAGCTTCCTTTCCACCTCCTCTCTTCTGGTACTGCACAGCACGATGTCGTCTGCAAACAGCATACACCAGGGGGGCTGTTCTTTGATGCCCCGGCCCAACATATCCATAATCAAGTCAAACAGGTAAGGACTCAGTGAGGACCCCTGGTGCAGCCCCACTCTAACGGTGATCTTGCCTGTCAGTCCTACACTGCTCTTGACTTGCGTACTTGCGTCTTCATATGTGTCTTTTACAAGGCGTACATACTTTTCAGGCACACCCTGCTCCCGCATACACCTCCAAACCTCCTGTCGTGGCACTCTATCGTATGCCTTCTCTAAATCAATGAAGACCATGTGCAGTTCCTTCTGCATCTCCCGGTGTTTCTCCATCAACTGCCTTGCTGCAAATATGGCGTCCGTTGTTCCTCTGCCCGGCATAAAACCGAACTGCTCCTCACCTATGCTTGTCTCCTCCCTCAGCCTTCTGTCAATTACCCTTTCCCAAACCTTCATGGTGTGCGACATCAACTTGATGCCTCTGTAATTGCCACATTCCTGGATGTCTCCCTTCTCCTTGAAAATAGGCACGATGACACTGTCTCTCCATTCCTCTGGCATTTTCTCTTGTACGTATATCTTCTGCATCAGATCCCACAGCATATCGACCCCCTCTTCTCCCAAACTCTTCCAGACCTCCACTGGAATTCCGTCTGGTCCCATCGCCTTCCCAGTTTTCATTCTTTTCAGTGCCACCTCTACTTCCTCCCTGATAATTCCTGGTGTTAAGCCTTCATTTGGCACTCCATCGTCAAAGACTGCCCTCGGGTTCTCTATGTTTAGCAGATTATCGAAATATCCTTTCCACCGATCCTTGATCTTATCCTGTTCCCATAGAACCACTCCTTGTCCATCCTTTATCTGTCTTATCTGTGTGAAGTCTTTGGTCGATTTGTCGCGAGCCTTTGCTATTCTATATATCTTTCTTTCTCCCTCCGATGTTTCCAGCTCCCCGTACACCTCATCCATTGCCTGTGTCTTTGATCTTGCTACTTCTTTCTTTGCTTCTTTGTTTGCCTGCCGATAGCTGTCTCTGTCTTCATGCTTTCCTGAGGTTTCCCACTTCTTCTTAGCCTCTTTCTTAGCTCTTATCGCATCCTTCACCTCATCATTCCACCACCATGTCTCCTTGTCCCCAGGGGGTCTCTTTCCTGTTGTCATGCCCAGCACCTCCTTTCCCGCTCTCAATATCACCTTGCTGTTCTCCTCCCACCATTCCTGTACGTTGTCCAACAATCTCCTTTCCTCCAACACTTTCTCCCTAAACTGCGTCTTTGGGCCCTCTTCTTTCAATCTCCACCACTTGATCTTCGGTGTCACCTGCTCTGGTCTTCTTTTCTTACTACACTTAATCTCCCAGTCCATCACCAGTACTTTGTGTTGTGCCGCCACACTTTCCCCGTTTATGACCTTGCAGTTCTTAGCTTCTTTCAGATGGGATCTTCTACACATTAGGAAGTCTATTTGACTTTCTCTTCCTCCACTCCTGTAGGTCACCAACTGGCTCGCTCTCTTCTCGAAGAAAGTATTCCCTATCGCCAAATCAAATGCCATCGCAAAGCCTACTACCCTTTCGCCTTCCTCGTTCCTCTCTCCCACTCCCCAGCCACCGTGTATCCTCTCAATCTCATCTCTACTCATTCCCACGTGACCGTTTAGGTCTCCGCCTACAATCACCCTTTCTCTCTCTGGTATCGACCTGAGCTCTTGATCCATCTGTCTCCAGAAGGTTTCCTTCTCCTCCTCTTCACAGCCCGCTTGGGGGGCATACGCGCATATGATGTTAACCACCGTCTCACCTAAGCCCAGCTTGACACTCATCAATCGATCGTTCCTTCTGCTCACACTCACTAGGCTATCTTTAAGTTCTTTGTGTAGCACTATCCCCACCCCATTTCGCCCTCGCTCATCTGTTCCACTATACTCAAACATAATAGGCTATATACATGTATCTACTAATTGCAGCGCTATATAGCTAGTGTTGATATAAAAATGTTTGGAAAGATAATATACAAATTCGTTGTTAATGTAGATGTCAATATTACAGACCTACTTGAACGAAACGTACAACAAAGGGTCAGATATGTTAACATTTTTGTTTGGTTTAGTGACCGAAGTTTTACAATAGTTCAATGCATTATTTACACACATGGCGCATGACTATTATTTTATTATCTCACAACAATCCCAGTTCATTTCCAAATTAAACAACATTACTTTGTAAAAAAAAGTTAATATATTGCATACATAACCAAAACACTAAAATTACCCACTTACTTTTCATAACCGCCTTCCTAAAACACAATCGGTTATATGTCTACTAGTTACAGGGATGCGCATGCAAATTTTTTATCTTTATGTTAGATATAGTACAATATATATTCGCAGTAAGTATGCATGTCAATATTATATACATAACGGAAAGTAAAGCAGATATTATGCTGCCAGATAATAAATTTTAGTTTGGTTTCGAAACCGAAGGTGAACAATATTGGTGAACAATATTTCATATCGTTACTTACATTCGTGGCACATGACAATCGTTTTTATCTTAAAACAATCCGTCTTCATTTCCAAATAAAAAGTGTTACATTTTCTGACAAAGAAGGTAATATACTGCATGCAAAACCAAAACGCTAACTCTACCCCCTTATTTTGAATAACCGCCAAACCTCGAACACATTCGGCTATAATTATAGATCTACTGATTACAGGACTACATAGCTAACTTTGTTATCAAAATTGTTATCAAATTTATTATCAAAATGTTTAGAATAGTACGTTGCGTAGTTGTAGTAAACACGTATTATATACGGACTTAAAAGAAAAGCACACACTATGCAAATGTATAGTAACATTATAGTTGCATTTCGTGATAAAACGTGAACAATATTTCAAATCATTTCTTACATGCATGGAACATCGCACTTTGTTTGTAGCTGAAGAGTCAAGCTATTCATATGTCAACTAACATGACACCGTGCGTTTCATCATCGCACAAAATATAAAATATGTGTAGCATCTATGTGCCACACAATTTATAAGAGGTTGATCTTACATGTAACCAATCTAATCTGACTCAGTTGCTGAGGAGGCCAATTATGGTTAAACCAAAGGCATTATTTAGAAAGTGTGAGTTGTCACACCTGGAAGCGCTGCAAAATTGTTCCATGATCCAGATGTTCATGTATTCAAATCATCCAATGAAAGGACAATGTATGTGTACTGCTGATGCAACTATTCAAGCAGGGCTTGAATTATTATCTTAAGCAAATAATCCTATTCTGTGGTGCATTTTACAATGCAAATTGCACCACAACTTAGTCAAGAAGTTTGGACAAGAACAGCTACTGTGTTACAACGAATCTTTGCTGTTGTATATGATATCATCTTAACTCACACAGGAAAGAACATACCAGTATATAATAATAATAATAATAATGAGTTAACTTGTAGAGACTTGTAAAACTAGCTAGTTAAATAAATGATAATAAAAATAACTAAATTGCTAAAAACCGTGGTGCATAATACATAGGCAATAAGATTATATGGTAAAAGGATATAACATTAATTAAAAGGTGACATGATGTGTGCATCATAAGACATAAATAAGTTAGTTAAATTATAATAAATTATTTAAAACACTACGTCATGTACAAGATCACAGACTAAAGTCAACATGGAATGCTACATGGAAGAGGTGAGTTTTTAAAAATCGCTTGAATGTGGCTAGCGCTGTGACTCTCTTTAATTCTAAAGGAAGAGTGTTTTACATCCGAGGGGCCAAAACTGAGAAGGGGTGATCGCCGTATCTGCTGTTGGATGGCGGCACACGCAGGTCGTTGTAGTTAGCAGAACGTAGCGCACGCGCTGGTTGGTACGCGTCGAGCAAGTCGGTATTGTACAACGATGCGATGCCATGTTGGCCTTGGAACAAAAGCAGCAGTATTTTGTACACGATACGCTATTTCACCGAAAGCCAATGGAGCTTCTTTAGCAACGGGGTGATGTGCTCTCGCCTGTTGCAGCGCACTACCAATCGAGCTGTTGAGTTCTGCACTCTCTGCAGTTTTGAGATAAGAACGTCTGGTATGGCGAAAAACAAAGCATTCCCGTAATCGAGTCTCGAAATCAGCAGTAAATGTGTTATTCGAGCCGCTGGTTTCTCCGCTAGACACGATCGTATGGAAGCAATGTTACGCAGGTGATAGTATGCGGTTCGACATGCGTGTTGCACGTGACGTACCGTCGACACTTCAACGTCGAACACACTCGCCCTAGGAGTGATGTCACAGTCGCCGATCTTTATCATGGTGATGTTGTGTTTGTTCTGGTTTGTTCGTGGTGCCAAGAAGAGCGCGACTGTTTTGTCCTCATTGACCATTTCAGTAGATTGGTGTTCATCAACGCGCGGACGTCGTTGACGCAGAGAAAATAAGGTGTAGCGTTAGTGTTTTGGTTTTGCAAGCAATATAATATTATTACCTTGTTTGTCAGACAACGTAGGATTATTTTATTAGAAAATGAAAAATGTTTATTTTGAGATAAAAATAATTGTCAGTTGCCATGAGTGTAAGTAATGATTTCAATTATTGTATAACTTCGGTCACGAACCGAAACTATAACATTAATATCTCGTGGCATTATGTTGTTCTACTTTCAAGTATGTATATAATGGCATTATTGTGTCGATAAAATTTAGAAACAAATTGTATTCGAGAATGAAAACGACTCAAGTAAATACAGAGCATTATCATGAACTTAAAACTGACTTACATACTTATAATAAAATACTTAAGAGTAATATTAGATTAGCTAAGCAAATGCATTACCATTCCAGTTTTGAAAAGCATAAGCATAGTGTTAAAACGATGTGGTGTTTAATTAAAGAAATTATTCAGAAAAGTCAAAAGAAAGACCAATTTCCAGATTTGTTCAAGGTCGATGGGGAAATGATTAGTGACAAATGCATTATTGCAAACAAATTTAACACGTTTTTTTACTAATGCTGGTCCTACTCTAGCCTCTAAAACAACTACTAGTGGAGGTAAATCATACAAAGATTACCTGAAAAACCCGATATCTCACACCTTCAGATTTAATCCTATTGACATGGAAACTACTGTTAATATAATTAATCGTTTACCTCCAAAATCAACTTGTGGAAAAGACGGTATTTCAACACAATTACTAAAATTAATAACAAATGATATCAGCAAAGCAGTCACTCTAATTATTAATCAATCAATAATAACTGGTATATTTCCAGACAAATTAAAAATTGCAAAAGTCATACCCCTTTTCAAAAAAGGTGATGTTTCTGACTTTAACAATTATCGTCCTATTTCTATCCTGCCAGTGATTTCAAAAAAATTGAAAGGGTTGTGTTTGATCAAATCCACGATTACTTCCATTCTAAAGCGTTATATTACAATAGCCAATATGGGTTCAGAAAGAAACATTCTACTGAACTTGCTACACTCGAAATCATAGACAGAATTATACAAGAACTTGATAAATCGGTTACACCAATAAATATATACCTTGATTTATCAAAAGCTTTTGACACAATTGATTACAATATATTGGTACAAAAGTTAAATTACTATGGAATAAATGACAAGGCTCTGGACCTTTGTAAGAGTTATTTACAAAATCGTAAGCAGTATGTAGAAATTGAAAATGTTAAGTCTAAGGAAATAGTCATCAACACTGGTGTCCCTCAAGGTTCAATTTTAGGGCCGCTCTTATTTATTATATATATAAATGGTATAGCACTTTCTAGTGACCTTTTCAAATACATAACATATGCTGACGACACCACCCTCACTAGTACACTAAAAACATTTAATGATTCAGAAGGCCAAATGCGAAGTGAAAATATTAACAAAGAACTAACAAAGATTAGTAATTGGTTAAAAGCTAACAAAAAAGACTAAATTCATGATTTTTCATATGCCTCAAAAGAAAATAGAATACCCTGTGTTACAAATAGATGGGGCACACATCGAATGTGTAAACGATTTCAATTTTTTAGGTATCACAATAAATAACCATTTAAACTGGCAGAGTCATACAAACAAAATAGCAAATAAAATCTCTAAAACAATAGGCATACTAAATAAACTTAAACATTTTTTACCACCTAATACATTATATATTATGTACAATGCTCTTATTCTCCCTCATATTAATTATGGCTTACTTTTATGGGGTCACCAGGCACATCGAATTTTCAAATTACAGAAAAAAGCAATACGAATAATATCCTTAAGTAAATATAATGCTCACACAAGTCCTATTTTTAAAAGACTTCAGTTGCTAAAGTTGGATGGCATTTATAAAATCCAACAATTAAAATTTTACTCTAAATTAATTAATAATCTTTTACCCTACTACTTCAATGTTTTTCCAAACACACACATCTATAATATTCATCAGCACTGCACACGTGAAAGAAATAATCTGTATGTGTTCAGATTCAAACATGAATTTGCCCAAAAATGCATTAGACATAACATAGTTGAGACAGTTAACAATACACCAAGTATTGTCATTAATAAAATTTACACCCACAGTCTGTATGGTTTTTCAACATACACAAAAAACTTTTTTATATTTAATTATGAATCCTGTTGTCGTATTCATAATTGCTTTATATGTAATTCGTAATACGTATTGAAATGTATTCCTAAGTATCCATGTGTACGTCAATTTGTACAAGAGTACATTTAATCAGTCCTTGTATTATGTATGTATGTTGATACACTGAGTAATTATCACCTTTAAAACAAGGCATATGCTATTCTGATTTGTGACATGTAAATTTTGATGTTGATTATATTTATGGGGTGGCTCCTGTGATATTGTATATCTTAATGGGAGTCTCCCGACCTTATCTAGTACTCATGTTATTCATTGTGTATATATCGTATTTATAGGTCAAATAAACTGATTCTGAGTTCTGAGTTCTATATAATATTGACTCGCATTCTTACCACCAATATGTAACATACTATATATATATATATATATATATAAATATAGTATGTTACATATTTGTGTTAAGAATATGTAACATACTATATATATATATATATATATATATAGTATGTTACATATTTGTGGTAAGAACGCGAGTCAATATTATATATATATATATATATATATATCAGAGTGATATCAAAATTAGGTATTTAGCCCTGTAATTAATAAACATATAACCAATTGTTTTTGAGGCGGTTCTAAAAAGTAAGAGGTAATGTTAGTATTTTGGTTGTATATGCAATATATTATATTCTTTTTCATACAAATTAGTTTTGTTTATTTTGTTATGAACTGGGATTGTTGTGAGATAAAAAAAGTATTTGTGAAGCACCAGATGTGTTAATGCCAACAATAGCTATGACTGTAGATCAGCAATTTGTAGTTACAATAGCCGATTGTTTTTTGGGAAAGGTGGTGATGAAAAATAATGGGTAGTGTTAGTGTTTTGTTTTTCTTTGAAATATGTTATACACTTTGTGTGACAAACTAACGGTATTTTATTTCGAAATAAACTGGGAGTGTTGCAAGATAAAAAAAAATAGTAATGCGCCATGTGTATAAATAATGCATTGAACTACGTATTGTACACTTTGGATCATTAAACCAAACTAAAATGTTAAGATATCTGAGCCTATTTTGTGCTTTTCATTCAAATAGGTCAGCAATATTTACATCTACGTTAACTACAAATACGTATGTTATCTTCCAAACATTTTGGTACGAACACTAGCTATGTTGCTCTGCTATTAGTAGAGTTATAGCCTATTGTGTTTGAGTACCGTAATAATAACAACCGAGGTGGTAGGTTTAGTTTTTTGGCTTTGTATGCAATATATTATATTCGTTGTGTCACATACTAACGGTATTGTATTTGTAAATGAACTGGGATGGTTGCGAGATAAAAATAATTGTCATGCGCCACTTGTGTAAGTAATGATGTGAACTATTGTACACCTTCGGTCACTAAACCAAATGAAAATGTTAACACAAGCAGAGCGTATATGTTGTGTTTTATTTTCAAGTATATCTGTCATATTGGCATTCATATTAACTACAATTTCGTATCTTCACTTCTTCTTTCGGTATTGTATGCAAAATGTTGATTTTTTAAAAAGAAAATCTAGTGTTATTTTATTTGGAAATGAAATGGGATTGTTGGAAAATAAAAATAATTATTAATTGTAATTGCCATGCACCAGATGAGTAAATAAAGATTTGAACAATAAACAATTTGAACAAGATAATGCCTACCCTTCACGAAACCAAAGTAAATTGTTAATATATCTTAGTATATGTTGTGTTTTTCTTTCAACTTCGTCTACAATGTTGATGTGTGCATTAACAAAAAATACGTATATCATCATTCGAGACATTTTCATACCAAAAGAAGCTATGCAACCTAGTAATATTGCGGATTATGTTTTTGGGCGGTGGTTATAAAAAAATAAGGGGGTAGGTTTAGTATTTTGTTTGTGTATGCAATATATTACATCGTTTGTTAGAAAATCTAGTGTTGCTTTTTTGGAAATGAATTGAAAGTGTTTTATTGTAAACATAGTTGTCACGTGCCACTTATGTAAGTAATTGTTTTGAACTATTGAACACCTTCGGTCACGAAACCTACAAAAATATTTAAATGTAATTTGAAATGTGTTGTGCTTTCATTTCAATTCTATATATTGTATTGATTTAAAATTTGATGTGCATACCTGCCTCGTTTTCCATACATGCTGACACAAAATTGTATCGTGTAACCCTATAATTAGTAGGTATATAGCCGATAAAACTTCAAAAAGCCCTACCACCATTTTCACAAAATAGCTCACTACCTAGTAAAAAATCACAATAGAAGTGTCACCCGGGCTTTTTGTGACTGGTAGAGGTAACAAATAAATTCTGGCAGAGTAAATCTGCAACTGCAGAATTCTGATCGAAAAGCACCTGCAACAACTTCATAGACTTCAAGAAGGCTTTCGATAGGATGTGGCACGAAGGTCTGTGGCAAGTTCTAAGGCGCTTCAACAGTGAAGAAGGCATCACTTAAGTCATCAATGCACTATATAACAACGCCAGCTGTGCGGTCCTTCTCAACATCTAAGTAAGGGAGTATATCAGGACTACAGACGGAGTCCGTCAACGTTGTTTGCTGTCGCCGGTTCGCTTCAAAATCTACCTCCAGAACATAATGACTTCAACACCACTATCTATGTGGGAGGCAGACCTGTCATCAACCTGCGATTTGCAGACGATATAGATCTTCTTGGAAGAAGCAACAACGAGCTCCAAGATCTCACCAATAGACTAGTGGATACAACAGGCGCTTACAGCATGTAATTAAGCAACGACAACAGCAGGGTGATGCTCAGCAGCTCTGAAAACATCACTTTTGACATCACGATGAACGGCCAGAAGCTGGAGGAAGTGGACGCGTTCAAATATCTCGGCTCCACACTCACCAAAGTTGGACGGTCGGACAAAGAGATCCAGATCCGAATAGCCTTTGCGACAGCAGCAATGACCAAATTCTGTAAGATATGGAGAAGCATTAAAATCAGCTTTCCAACTAAGATCAGATTGTACATAGCCCTTTTTGTCACCATCCTGCTCTACGGCTGGGAAAGTTGGACACTGACGGCTGCAACGACGAAGAAGATACAGGCATTTGAGACGAAGTGCTTCAGACGCCTGCTGCACATATCTTGGGCCAAGCACAAGACCAATGACTTCGTCCGAAGAAGGATCACTGCCCTGGCAGGCCCACAGAAGCCACTCCGCGCAACAGTGAAGAGGAGCAAGCTGGCATAGTACGGCCATGCCACACGCCACGATTTCCTTGCCAAGACAATCATGCAGGGCACTCTGGAAGGCAGCAGACGGAGAGGCAGGCAAAGGAAGACCTGGATGGACAACATACGGGTGTTGACCGACCTTCACATCCAAACACTACTGAAACATGCGTTAGACCGCCCCAGCTGAAGAAGTAGGACTCGCATTACTCCAAAGGTTTTGTCGACCATTTGCCGTTTGTCTGTTAAAAATATTGTTAAATGAAAATTACAAATATTGTGTGAGTCTAAAATGCAACAAAACATTATATTGGATAGAAACGACGTTAAAATTAAATACAGTCATGCAGACACTAACGTTAATACTGCTGTCTTCCTGGTGCTTGCAGCTTTGGTGTACAATTGCAAAACACGAAGTTCCTGATTTGATCATAACTTGAGTGTTTACGGTTTGTTCTTTGAACCACCGGACCCACATAAGATACTCGTACTTATAGTATATGCATTAAGTACTGGTATATAAATTCGAAGCTTTAACTTATAACTGAAACTGTATTTTGTGTATATTGTTTTCGCCGTATATTATCGCAATTGATCAAACTAGGAAATACTAAACACAAATTAAAGAAATTTTCTCGTGTTTATCTGGAACCTCTCTACTGTCAAAACTATGTTTTCATCAAACAATATACGCCAGTCATGCATTCGAATTTACACTTTCCTAATACAAGAAGATGCCTGCTTTATCGCGTTTATTTCTCAATTTGATGTATATCCGTATTTAATCGGGAGACGGTTTTTCCTTCAGCCACCTATGGTTTATTAGCTAACAATTGCTTCCAGTTGCCAGGTGTCAGCTTTACTCGCGAACATGGCTGCGACACGTTTGTGGTGACACTCGGTATACAGAAATCATTCCGACGCACTGTTCCCCGGATGTTTATGTGATCAGGATGTATTAACCGTTTGTAAATACCTGGTGGGTATTTAAATAGCAGGCATCACCATATAGACAATAAAAACAACGTTTGAAGTGACTTTGCTCATGGTCTTACCCTTAGGAATTTCTGGCGGCCACATGGTGTGGTGAAAATGGCGGGCATGAAAGTTGGAGAAGGTTAACAGCAACACGTATGAAATTGTTGCACCTGAAAACCTACAGCATATCATTAGCATCATTACGATAGAGGTATAATAACATTTGACCGGAACCATCTTTACAAATGGTGGATATTTGAATATCGGCGAAGATCAAAAGAAATATATTTCAAATCGTCGTACTTGATACATATACTTTATATCAACGTCAAGGCTCTAGCTGACGGGCAATATTCAAACAATTGTGAAAGTAGACCAATACACATCTTTATTTGCAAACGAAAACACCAAAATAAGCGAAAACAACAATAATGTGGATATATCAAAACTCACGATGACCCATTAAACACTAGTTTACATCCACCCATTGGGCAACAAACCACGGGCAGCTGTTTTCACCATTACAGTGTTTTATTATTAAACTCTTTCCCGGTGACCATTTAATACTTGCTATCACCACGGCATGACATGCAGCCGATAATAATGTTCGGCTAAGAGACAAGCCAAATCTTTAAAAAAAAACTTAAAATATTCACAGCTAACTCTTTATATGACTAGGCTTAACCCTAACGACAATAAAACCAACTAACTATTACTAATTATAATTAGCATTAAACTTACATACAAATAATTGATCCACATCGATTATTTCACTCCAGACACTCGGCCTAGTGTAACCATGGCGCCACAAGTAGCTTACTACTCAATTAGTTTACTGGAAAAGTAAATACCTATAAATAACTACCTGTGCGTTTAACAATCCATCACCAATTGGTAGGTTGGGGGCCAATGGGTGATGGGAACGAATGTGTGGACTTAAGCATCTGAGAGCAATGTTCCAATGTTGCAATATTAATGTATAGAACACACGGTAAAAGATTATATGTTTATAACTGACGAACTTGGCAAAGAAGCATGTTCTTGAAGAGGCTGCCAATTAGCATGTGCCGGCCGTAGTGAACTGCGACGCTTGCACCAGAGATTTGTTGTCCATCGTTGTGGTACATCTCCTCAACGTGCCGCACCGTGGAGCCACCGTCGCACACCTTGAGTCGAAACACCTACGTCGAGGAACAGCATGTGGACTTGTAATCAAACAACAAAAACGCACACACACACACACACACACACACACACACACACACACACACACACACACACACACACACACACACACACACACACACACACACACACACACACACACGCACACGCACACGAACACGCAAACACACGCATAAACACGCACGCACAAGCACTCGCAAACACACACACACACACACACACACGCACACCGACACACACACACACACACACACACACACACACACACACACACACACACACACACACACACACACACACACACACACACACACACACAACAAACACACGCTCGCACGCGCACGAGTACTTTCACACTTCCGTGTATATTTCTGCACGTGGAAATTATGATGGAATATATAGTGAGACAAACAGTATTCACTAAAAGATCTTAGTCATGATTATGATACATTTACTTATGTATTCCCGAGCCTATATGACTATGTGAAGATATTAGGACAAAATGTTCATCATAGTACCTGCTGTTTTGCATTATGCATTGTATAAAATGCCATCATGTGTTATTTCCTTCTAATATAACATTTACAAAGTCTTTGTACTTTGGTTGTTGTTATAGCAGTCACATTATATTTCTACCATCCTGTTTATATTGGCATATTGTCGAGGTGTGTCATTGAAGTGTGCGTTGTGTTTGTATACAACGGCAAGCTGCCAGTTACAACATACCATCATGGTAGTTCTCAGAAGCCATCACGACATTTGCCTGATATCATATGACATTTGCCACGTAGCATAATGTAATCTGCTCAAATGTGAAACTAGATTACCCAAACCCAAATGTCATCTGCTCAAACTAGATTGTTCAAATACGCAATGGTTTTTACTTGATTACTGAACATTCTTGAGGACCTGATAAACTTACTTAAACATAATCGTTTTTGACATATTCAAGACGATAATTACGTTGTACAGGGTTTCATTTTGTTGTCGTGCAAACTTCATCAGTATATGTGACGTCTAATGACGTCATCGAATACATGAGAGATATCGTAGTTGTCTCGTCTCGATTGATTTGGGTTTGGATTTTCTTATACAGATGGCTCGTTTTCTGTGTCGGATTCGCCCCACTGTCTACTAGTTTCGCTCCCTCCCAGTTTGTGATGTGGTTTTATGTTGTTGTGTGGTCCGTGAGTGCGGATTTCTTTGCAAAATAGCTTGTAGTATGTTTGGTCTAATGTCATTCCATATGTCGCAGGACGTATTACACATGAAAAAGTTAAGTTATGTTTATTGCGTCGTACATATATAGGCCTATGATAATTATAATAGTGATTGCGCCACACATTGTGTGAATCAGCTGTGTTGTTCCATTGAAGTCACAGTGCGACGCCCGGCTAAACGCATGTGCACTGGTTTTTACACAGGTGTTATTGCGCAACCATCCATTGACTGCGGCGTGGCGTGTCACCTTGCTTGCAATAACAAGGACGGAGCCTCGCGACCGGGACCCACCACACTCTTCCCTTTGTATGTCTTTTGGAGAGGGCTAACGAAGCCAGTGAGGACCGGGCCACGTGTACAAGACTAACCACAGCGAGTTGGGATGTGGATACAGACACACCAAACTGTTATTTTTTATAATCGCCCCATGCAGACTCGCGCACACTCGTACCTATGCACGCTAACAATATTTACCCGCGTCGGCGAAATAGAGGTATGAGGTGGCATAAAGTACTTCAATATCAGGTAGGGGTCTGCGTGCGCTCCCACCCACAAGTCTCCCGTCGCCACGTCAATGTCGATCAGGGAGGCCAGTGAGCACAACGGAACTACCTAAAACACTCGAACAATTGTATGTGTGTGTGTGTGTGTGTGTGTGTGTGTGTGTGTGTGCGCGCGCGCGCGCGTTTGTGTATGTGTGTGTGGGTGTGTATGTGGGTCTGTGTGTGTGCGTTTGTGTTTCTGTGTGCGTGCGTGCGTGTGTGCGTGTGTACATGTGTGCGTGTGTGCGTGTTTGCGTGTGTGCGTGTGTCTGTGTGTCTGTGTGTGTGTGTCTATGTGTCTGTGTGTCAGTGTGTCTATGTGTCTGTGTGTTTATTTTTCTGTGTGTGTGCGTGTGTGCGCGCGTGCGTGTATGCTTGTGTGTGTTCGTGTGCGCGTGTGTGTGTGCGTTAGTGTGTGCGTGTGTGTTTATGTTTCTGTGTGTGCGTGTGTGCGTATGTGTTTGTGTGCGTGTGTGCGTATGTGCGTGTGTGGTATGGTGAGCGCGCGCGCGCGTGTGTGTGTGTTGTGCATGTGCGTGTGTTTGTGTGCCAACTTGTTTTGCATTATGCCATGGGCCAGATATGCCTCTCGTGCACCCCCCCATTACTCTACCAACCCATGTTTTTTTAAGCTTTGGGGTCCCTTGAAGATGATTTCAAGTGGTAACAGTGAAAAAGTTGGGTCTCACTACCCATTTTTAACCTATCTTGGATGGTACCCTGAAATATCGTATCTGTCGTCAATTCCCCGTGGTATTTAATCACCCACACCACAATCATCATTGTATAGTCATATGTGTCTCAATATGTACTTATGAGATGTCGAATTGAAGGTTTTCATCTGCTGATCATCATAATAGCATTCAATTAACCCTAATTAGCATAGAATAACTACACCCCATTCTCACTCGTGCCCGCATAGATGACATAATTATTTTTGTCAAATATATAAATTTCTCTTGATTTCATGACTACTTTAAGATCAAAATAATAATGCATAACACTCTGCCGCATCATATATTTCATTTGATAGTAGAATTGTCTTTCTGTCATTACAAATGGATTAGATATGATGCTTCAAAGATAACCGTAGTGTCGCGGATCAAGAGGCGTAACGCAGGTCATTTTTTAATGATTACACACTGTACTTCATCAGCAATGGATTGTTTAAAATGTAATGAAGAAGTGACTATAATATTGTTGTTTTATAAGTCATTTCCGTTCTTTCTGCAGTATCTAGGTACTATTGCAGCTGGAATACTAGTTTCATCATGGTATGTGGGGATCACAAGATTGTATCCCATATTATATTATTAAAGTCTCATATTATATTATTTATGTCTCAATTGCAGCTTTTACGAATACCTCAGGTAAAGTTCACATATATCGATAAGTTACAACTTAATTTAAGTTGGATAAAGATAAATTATAAGCTCTGTTACTTACCCCGATTTGACCTGCTGATATTACATACCTACCTTTGTATGTATTTACCATTAAAACGAAAACGAACAAGTGATCAAACTGTCGAACCTGCTTGTATAGTTCATGTAAAGGGTTTAAAATATGGAGAACTCCAACTCATGTCTGGCATGCGGGATGCAGAGAAGGAGTTAGCAAAATTGCAGGAGGTCAAAGAGTAGAGACTGTCAGAAAATCCAACTTTAATCCACATGATGGAGGACACGACGTACAAGCTCACCCCCAACACAGTGATGGAATATCATGACTTCCATTGAGAATGTTACACACGTTTCACCATGAATATGGACAGGCTGATGTTCACCTCATCAGAACCATCTGATGCTTCTACACCTCGACGTTCTGTGGAAGTTCTGCTGTGCGCAGAACTTCCACAGAAGGCAATAAAACATCTTCAAGTCGGACTGTATTTCCTGTGGATCAGAGGGTGGTAAGAATGTAAAGGTGAATGACGCATGGACCAGTCAAGGCATGAGTCAGTTTGAATTTGATGGATGGAAGAATGTGGCGACGATGGCAGACATAAAATAGGATGAGAAGCTCCTCACAAGAATACGAGGTTTTGATACGTTTGCTTGTAAAGCCAAGTTCCACAAGAATTGCCACACGCATGAACTATATCCAAAAACCAGAGAAGTGGCGAAGTCCAAATGAAGAGGCACGTGTTAACCAGCTCAACGTAATGGAAACCCATGAAAAGGCGTTTGACATAGTCCGTTGTATGGTGGAGAAGGATGTCCTGCATGATCGGAAGATGGTGAAATTGGCTGACCTGTGACAAGTGTACATATCCAGCATAGAGAATGCAGAGCACAGTAATCCTGACTATCGGAGTGAGAAATTAAAACTCAAACTTGAAAACCATGAACCCTTCAATGGCCAACTGTCCTTCTACAATATGGAGAAGTTCCATTCAAGCATAGTCTATGTGTCACAGGTTAACATCAACACAGCCGTGAAACGTACATGCCTTCCAGTTGTGATCAACTGATGTTATAAAGACCACTGGTACATATCTTCGACAGACAATCCAGGATGTGTTTGCCGAAGCACCTGATCTTAAATGGCCATCAACTCCCCGTGATTTTGACAGAATTGACACTATCGTATCAGACACACTCCAGAAATTGTTATGTTATGTCATAACTGGGATGGCAGCTCCCACATCACCCCGCACACAGAGACTTGTTCTGTCAATTGGTCAGGACATCTGCCGAGCAACAACCAACTGACCGTGGAAGCTGCCAAACACATCTTCATGAGCATGTCCATGCGTTATATGTTCAGGAGTGAAAAACTCGTAACTCTTCTGAATAGAATGGGACACTGTGAAAGCTACTCCTTTTCATTGGAGCTGGAGACAGCGCTAGCTGAACCTGCTATGCAGCCGTCCACTCTTCTCTCCAACCAGATTGTCAGGTCACAGGACCAACGGTATTCCATTCATAATTTGATAATTTCGAACAGCTTCTGAATGATCTCACAGGAAAAGGATAGGATCATTTCACACAGCTCGTGGCACCATGTTGCATGAAGTTGGCAGTGATGATCATTCTGCAGAATCTGGTGACTGCCCTGAGATACCATCACAAACAAGATAAAATGAGAGGTCGCTGAACCTAAATGAGTCGGCCACACTAGAGAGAAGCTGATTCTGAAAGGAGAGGCAACCAAGAGACCATCTGATTGGAAATCATTATTGCCCATTGGTGAAAACAAGTGTCAGTTCATCAATCTGCTTCTGAAGCTGTGGCAGACTGATGGATATGCATCAAAACTGCAAGGAAGACAAGTGATCTTCATATGTGAGGAGAATGCCACTCTGCTGACTTCCAATGACGGCCGGACGACAGTAACTCATGAACTGCCCCTTCTGAAGTCATCACAGGAGGAAACTAACTCAAGAGTTATCCTCTATGTTAATTACGCGAGGAGTAGAAATCACCCATTCGTTCGTGTGAAGAGCCCAGATTCAGACATCTTCTTCGTTCTTCTACACTATACTGCATCAATTGAAGACATCACCATCTTGTTTGACACTAGTGTAGGAAATAAGCAAAGATTGATTGATGTCAGCAAACTAGCAGTTGATCTCGGCCAAGACAAATGTACGGCTCTGATGGTTCTGCATGCTTTCAGTGGATGTGACAGCACTAGTGCTTTCCGAGGGACTGGCAAACTCAAACCAGTGAAAACTCTACTGAAGATTCCTAAATACATTCATGTATTCAAGAAGCTGGGAGATACATTGGACGTACCTGAAGAAAGGATGGATGAGCTGGACAGCTTCACTTTTGCTGTGTATGGTAGAGCATCAAAGGTGTCAAAAGTTGATGATTTCAGGCTAATTCGTATCAATGAGCTGTGTGCCAAGGGTGTTATTCCTTCAGGTAATATTGACATGACCAATCTACCACCATGCAAGCGCAGTCTCACCCAGTATGTCAGAAAAGTCAACTATCAAGTTGGCATATGGAAGAGAGCATATATTCCTGAGCCGGACGTCCCCAAAGTGAGCAGAAACCATGGCTGGAACATCAGTAATGAAAACATTGAGCCACTCTGGTATGATGAACATGTGCTGCCATGTGAACTGGCTGATATAGCTCAGGTAGACCCCGACCACATTGATAATGATGACGAGTCTGACATGGACATGTTTGATTTGATGGAACTCTATGCTGACAGTGACAGTGATTATGACTGAGCATCAAAATGTGACTAATGTAATTGGTTATGTAGCTATCAATGTTTGGCAAGTGTCCGTACATCAACCAAGATATTGTATGTCATTGATTGACAATTAAGATGTGAATATCTTTGTAGCATATTACTACATTTTGTTTTATCAATGTCTACCATCTAAATGAATGTCATACGTAATTCGCTTTAAACTGAATTATCATTATTGTGAGATACTGGCTTTCAACTTGTCTGTACTGTTGACATTTGTCACATCTTAATTCACGAGTTTTGGATACCATATTATGCTAATATATATGTATATTATATGAAATATATAGTGCTTTGTTTTATGCATCTGAAATTAATCTGGTGTAATTGCATATTGGAAAACACACACAGAATCTAAACAGTTTTGACATGTATGCCATCCATATCCATGGTTATCTATGCTTACGTCTCTTGATCCGCGACACTACGGTTATCTTTGACGCATCATATCTAATCCATTTGTAATGAAAAGACAATTCTGGTATCAAATGAAAGATATAATGCTGCAGAGTGTTATCTTTATCTTAAAGAGGCCATGGGATCAAGGGAAATTTATATATTTCACAAAAAATTATGTTGTCATCTATGCGGTGAGAATGGGGTGTAGTTATTCTATGCTAATTAGGGCGCACGCCATAATAGTAAATATCTATTGTATGCTATTATAATGATCATCAGATGAAAACCTTCAATTCGACATATCATAAATACATATTGATACATATATGACTATACAATGACGATTGTGGTGTGGGTGATTAAATACCACGCGACATTGACAACAAATACGATATTTCAGGGTACCATCCAAGATAGGTTGGAAATGGGTAGTGAGACCCAACTTTTTCACTGTTACCACTTGAAATCATCTTCGAGGGACCCCAAACCTTAAAAACATGGGTTGGTAGAGTTGTGGGGGGTGCACGAGGGGCATATCTGGCCCATGGCCTACTTCTTTCAACTCAGTTAAAGAGAAGTGCATTATTATCGCAAACAAATAAACAAACCAATAAGCAGGAGTAGTTTGGTTTTTTTTTCTTCCTCGTCCGATGCATAACCAGAAACATCCACAATCGATCTCTTTGTTCCTATGGAATATATTAACCACAAATAAGTTATTCAATTTAGTGAAATATCATAATTGCATTCCCGCATTGTGCCGACTCATAATCACCTTTGGGAATCGTTTTCTGTGATTCTGATTTGTTACATACATTATCTTACCTGCCTCAACCTCAAAGAGTTGTCCAACTCCCGGATGTAGACATTCACTCTTCTCCTACCAAACTCTGCCAAGTATACGTATCTGTAATATTGCAAAGGCAATTGTCAGTCGGACAAATAAATGTCGATTAGTCAACGTTCAACATAATAGGTTATTCAACATATTTGTTTGCGCCATTTCTACTTTCATAAGACCGTTATATAAACTTATTATGTACATAATTGATCTGAAATAAATGTATCTATCTATCTATATATCTATATTTGACAGGTGTGACATTTTGCAGACATTTCAACAAACGTTGTAGTTTGCAAACAAGATTGACGTCGTTTCTCTTAGAGAAAGAGATAAAGCTTCCTGATCAAGAATGTCTTTACCATCAGGTTTATCATCACAACATCGCGTACATAACAATACAGGGGACACCTACTTGCCATTTGGTGACATGTTTATGCCAACCGGAGTGGCAAGTTTCGTTAAGAGAATATGTCCGCTTTGCCATCGTAGAAACCGACATTGCCAACGCGAATGCCAAAGCAAAATTCCAACATCCAGTTAAATTTGTAAAAGTTGACAAAGTAGAAATTGTCTTCTCCTGTCGCCACGATATCGTCGGGGATAAAAGGGCATACGAAAATGTGATCACATCATTAATTTTGATTTATATATTTCATTCACGAAGAGACGCCTCATATATTATAAATATTTCTCTACGCCGTTCTAGAGATCAACAGTGCTGTTTCCTAATCGGAAATTGCCTCAACATAGTAGAGGTATGAATTACGACGTAAACTTGAAAGGCTATTTCAGAGTCAACAATATCAAACCTGTTCATTTTTTACACGGTAGTATTTAGTAACGATGATGTGGTTTAGCAACACTGACTTAGTGATTGTTGGGTCCTTGTATGTTCGAACGAGTTACAACTTTCTTCTCTTCTCGTCGAAACGAAACTTCCTCACTGTCGCTGTATTGTTTGCAGGTTTATTGATAACAAATATGTAGATTAAGTCTGAAAACAAGAAGTACGATAAGCCATCAGGAACAACTGTAAATATACATTATAACCACGAATATTCCGACTGACATCATTAGTTAGATAAGTGTACTGTACATGAGCGAACATAATTGAGAAATAAGGACGACTATACGCAGTACACAAATACTGATTTCGAATAAGTGATGCTAACGGTGACATATGTTATGACCACAAACAAAACTTACTGAGATTAATGTCTCTCTAGATGTTTAGACCGGTAGGAGAGAAACCGGCTCTGTCGAGGTCCCCTACGATGTCAAGCGAGTGTGCTCCATGAGTGCGCTTCTTGAAGTCAAACAGAAATATGTTGCACGAACGTTTGCGACCAAGCCCTGTCCAACAACAAGGATTATACTATTGGTTTTTTATTATTTTGTGTTGTCAAACAAAATTGTGTATCATTGTATTTCGACTACTTCTACAATATTTCCCCAAAATGATGTCATTTTCGTTATGATATTGACTATGAAGGAATTGTCGTTGCTGCAGCTTTGATCAAAGTTATGTTAAACGGAAAGAAAAGGCATGTTGAACCCTATGCATCCGAGATCAAGTGTTAATAATCAACAGCTACAATAACAAATATTATGTCAGCAGTTTACTAGATTAACTTTGTTGACGACACATAATCTAAATTGCACAGACGTCACCATTGTTATAGAAAGCTTAACGTCACCAATTCCTTCTCTTCCTAGTTCGCCAGTCGCCGAACTTTAAATTGTGTTGCTCACAAACCCATACATTTCATCTAACCGTTCGTTTACGTGTTTGTTGACATGTTTTTGCTGATTATGCCACTTTCAGTTACATATGTTGCTTTTATGTATTATTGTGAAACGTTTATTTCTAGTCTCGCTTAATCGACTCTCGCCCGGCTGCGTGACTTCGCCGGGAAGATAGTTTGCCTCAGAATCGCGTTTTGACTGATCACTGCCAGTTAACAGGTCTTCCCCCAGAATGATTGGAGGCGAAGAAATTGGAAAATCGACGACAGAAATCGTGACAAGTGTGAAGGTGACAGGGGAGAAAGTGACCGTAGAGAAGGAGGGAGGGAAGATGGGACGGTAGAGAAGAGAAGAAAATAAGATGGGAGGAAAGATGAAGGGCCGAAAGGAAGTGAGAGCAAATGTGATAAAAGAGAAGACGATAAAAGGGACGCTGACAGGAGGGAAGGTGACAAAAAAATAAACGACAGGAAAGAATGGATCGGAAGAGAATGTGAATGGAGAGAAGACGACAGGGGGAAACGACAACAACCAGACAGATGCAAACCGAAGACGGAGCTACTCTAAGGCAGTGATCGAGGGGGCAATGAGGAAAGAGAGGGTGTTGATGGGCGACTCCATTATGAGAAAGACGGACAAGACACTGAGCGAGGGGAAGGACGTCGTTATTTGTCTACCGGGGGCTAGGATTGAACACGGAACTGACTGGGTAGAGAAGGTATTGGGACATGGCCAGGGAGGGTCTATATTAGTACATGTAGGAACAAATAACGCAGACAGCGAGGGAACAACTGGAATAGTATAGAAGTATAGACAGTTAGTGATGAAGCTAAAGAAGACAAGAGTTGAACAGATTATTCTGTCAGGAATTTTGCCGGTAATGGGTGAAGGGGGGCAAAGTATAGAAACTGCAAGAGGATGGCGATAAACGCAATAGTTGAGCAGATGTGTCAAGAAGAGGGGGTTGGATTCAGAGTTTTATGGGGATACTTTGTTGGGAGGGAAGATATGTACATGGGAGATGGCCTCCATTTTAGTGGAAAGGGGCAGCAGTTTTCTCAGAGAACCTGCTGCGATATGTTGACAGTGGGACAGGTTGCATCTATTTAAACTAGATTCGCAGGGGGGATTCACAGAAAAGCCTGAAACTGGAGGCGTAAATAAAGACAGCACAAATAAATCAGCAAAGAACAGTCTGGAAAACTCTTCTGAAGCTGGATATAAATGTGTTTGTTTAAATGCAACGAGTATAGTAAACAAAAGAAATGAACTAAACATTATGATAGGAGATATTGACCCTCACATAATAGGTATAACCCAATCCTGGACCACCACCGATATATCAGATGCCGAAATGGGACTGACAGGATATGTAATGTTTAGGAAAGATATAATAGGAAGAAAGGGAGGTGGACTTATTTTATATATTAACAATCTATCCAGGTTTATGAAATACAATTAGAAAGAGAAGCAGATTGCGAAGAAGTTGGTGTAACATAGTTACAGGAAACTTAATGTTAACAGTTGAGTTAGTTTATTGAAGTCCAAATATAAGCACAGAAGATAGTGAAAAAGTAATATCAAAAATGACAGCAAGAGTTTTTATGCGTATGTTCGAAACAAACGGAAAGTTCGAGATAAGGTAGGTCCTCTAGAAGATAGTGCTGGAAATATAATATCAGAGGTATTCTTCATGGCAGAAGACCTGAATGAGTGCTTTAATTCAGTGTTTACCAGCGAAGATATTAGTTCACTGCCAGTACAAGAGGCTAAGTTCAAGGGGGCAGATTTGGACTATTTATGACAATTAATTGTCACCGGAAATGGTAGCTCAGAAAAGAAGGGCTATGAAGGATAATAAATCACCTGGAGTGGATGGGATTCCGCCCAAACTACTATTGGAAATTGTAGAACAAATTAGCGTACCGCTTGCAACAGTCTTCAATTTGTCATTAGAAGAGGGAGTGGTTCCTTTAGAATGGAAAGAGGCAAACATTATACCGTTATTTAAAAATGGTTCGAAAAACAAGTCAGAGAACTATAGACCAATGAGTTTAACATCAGTGATTTGCAAATTATTAGAAAGACTAATTAAAGATCACATGGTGGATTTTCTTGTTATACATAATTTGATAAACCCATCTCAACATGGGTTTTTTAAAGCGAGGTCACGCTTAACAAATATGTTATGTTTTTTGGAAGACATCACTAAGTGGGTAGATGAGGGATCACCAGTAGATATCGCCTACTTACATTTTCATAAAGCTTTCGACAAAGTACCACATCAAAGATTACTGCTTAAACTAAAGGCCCATGGCATAGGAAATGGTATAATAAACTGGATAGAAAATGGCTGATTGACAGAAGACAACGTGTAGTAGTTGATGGGGAGGCTTCAAACTGGAAATCGGTATTGAGTGGGGTACCACACGGATCAGTACCAAGACCTATATCATTCTTAATATATATCAACGATTTGAATGATGAAATAACAAGCAAGGTGTTGAAATTTGCGGATAATACAAAAGTGTTTAGAAGGATTAAAAGTGATGGAGATAGACAACATTTACAAGATTATCTTGACAAGTTGATCAAATGGTCTGAAAAGTGGCAAATGCTGTTCAATTTTGGGAAATGTAAATGCCTCCACGCAGGACATGGGAACGAAGAGGTAGAATGTACAATGGGGGGTACTGTACTAAGTACTACTGTAAAAGAAAAGGGACTTAGGGTTAACCGTTAGTGCTGATATGAAGGTTTCAGAGCAGTGTGGAATTGCAGCTTCAAAGGGAAATCAAATCCTTGGATTAATTAGGCGAAACATAACGTATAAGGAAAAAGAGCTAATAATACCGCTGTACAAAACAATAGTTAGGCCTCATTTAGAATATTGTATTCAAGCGTGGAGGCCATATCGCAGGAAGGACATATATATGCTAGAAATAGTGCAGAGGAGAGCAACTAAAATGATACCAAAACCGAGGGATCTTAGTTACGAAATACGCATAAAAAATGCGGCTTAACAATACTAGAGACCAGCAGATTGAGAGGAGGTCGGATAGAACTGTTTAAAATAATGAATGGTTATGAAAATATAGATAGGAATATTTTTTTCTCAGTTAAAAAAGATAAAAGGACTAGAGGACATGAAGTTACATTAGCAAAGGAGCAGTGTAGATTAGATATAAGAAAGTTATCATTTTCACAAACACTGTAAATGTATATAACAGATTATCTGCTGATTGCGTGTGTGCTAGTAGCGTGAATATGTTTAAAAATAAAATCGACACATACCTCAGAAGGGCGGGATACACATAGATAAAAGGATGGGACTCTCTATAAGCCAAAGAGCTTCCTTGTCCACCTGCCACCTAGAGTTAATTCTCTGGGTGGCAATCTTGTTAAATCTTGTTAAATGTTTATATATTATATATGTTTTTCGATTACGAAATGAAATTACGAAATAGTGCCCCAAATAGTTTTATACCAAATAAAATTAATATTAAACTAAATGAACACAAACAGAAGTTTCGAGTACTCTACGGAATTCGAGCAAAGTACCCTAAAAATAGCTGCTCGACACGCTACAGACTTAGCCACCAAGATCAGCACGCTTTGGTTGTACTCTGGCGACTACATATATTATTCAGCAGTCCAACCGTTGCATGTGACATCGATTGCACTTTGTTTAGTTAAATTTAAATTTTTCCTTGATTGGTATTTATATCATGCGTATTCACACTTAGTTTTTTTGTTCCTGCTCGACCATAGCAAGACAACATCAATGCAAAATTCTTCACAGGCATGTGAGATGCCACCTAGTGAATATGCATGTAATTAAAGGGCACTAAACTACGAAAAAAGGTTTAATGTCGGTTTATTTTTGTGACATGTTTTAATATAAGTTTAATCTTGAATAGTTGTTATAGTATTGTATTATCTGATAAATGTGTATCTTATTGAATTTGTTATTTTATGGTTGGCCTTAGTGCCAGTCATCGTCTATACCCAAATCTGGAGTAAACCCCCTACCAGTAACATAACTGGGTCTTAATATTCCAGGCAGTATCGAGTGACGAAAACGTGCTGCCACCTCACGGCGTCTGCATAATCGAGGCTAGTTTATTTCGACATCTGGTACGCCTACAACAAATCCAATCAGTAACCGTGGGACAAGTCATTATGTCACCAACGGTTTGTATTTCCCTGATTTGTTAAGTAGAGTAAAGTAGCCAGCGAAATTCATCGAACAAGACAGAACGGAATATCCATTATTTCTTCTCAAAATCATGTTTTCGTCTTCATTCAAGATCAGCTTGATTAATGGTGATGCTTAATAGTTTAAAGTCAACAAATATCTTCAAGTGTTTTGTAACAAACCGTGAAACTATCAAGTTAGTAGTGATGCTGAAGTGTACTTGCTAGACAACTAATTATGATGAAATAACAAATCTGGCCGGATGAAGTAGACGCCCAGATACCTGCT
This sequence comes from Paraescarpia echinospica, assembly GCA_020002185.1. Classification (NCBI taxonomy): domain Eukaryota; kingdom Metazoa; phylum Annelida; class Polychaeta; order Sabellida; family Siboglinidae; genus Paraescarpia; species Paraescarpia echinospica. The sequence goes on from CM034541.1 coordinate 30,630,660, forward strand.
AAGCATCATCTGGATCCGCCAAGGGTAGTAGCAATAAGAACAAAAAAACAGCCACAGGAACTTACTGATGTGATAAAGGCCAGTCCGTTCGGTAGCACCTGAATGTCCACAGCGCCTTCATCTAGAGGATATTACACAACGATGAAACATTGAATCTAAATATACCTAAATATATACGAGTTGATACAAGTCATAACAACGAAACAATAACAGGAAAACAATCACAAACGGTCAAAACATTGTTAGGAGTAAATCATGATTACAACGTTGAAATAAAATAACTATACTTGCAATAATATTATTATGGAAACACGAGCCCGACCATCGCTTGGTCAGCCGACACACTCACACACACACACACACACGCACACGCACACGCACACGCACACGCACACGCACACGCACACGCACACGCACACGCACACGCACACACACACTCATATGTATATAAATAAATACATATATATATATATATTTAGTACTGAATATGGGGACTGGACCATCATGGGAATTGGGAAAATTGCTCTGATACATGTGATTTTAACAACAATGCAAATTAAGCAAATGCATTGTTGATATCAAGTACAGTGTAATGTTTGGATTATTTATGGATACAGTTACAGGATGTACTTGCTTTTCCTAAAATGTTTAGTACAGTGCGCATGTGCAGGATTGTATACACAGAACATGCTATAACGGGATTACTCTTTCCTGACACGTCTCTTATCTTTCGCTTCTATTTACACTGGTCAAAATCTAACAATTCATAAATCATACTGAACCTACCGTTCCAATTGAGGTCAGCTTTGTTAGATAAACAAGCAGCCTAATTAATGACACCTTATTGTTAGCATCAAGACCGATCGGCCAGGCGTATTGTCTGGGAAAACTACTCATCCAATTAGAATTTGAATTCAAAGTGTTATCTAAGACGATGAATATTTTAAGTGCCGTGTCTGGTTTAGTTTTCTGAAATTTACTGCCGTCTGTGTAAACATGCCAGGATCGTGGCTTCTAATTAAAATTTATATTGTTGGCGGTTCTTTTGAGTCTAACAAAGGGATAGCCTAAGAAAACGGCCCCAGATTCGGAACACCTGGTGTTCCGAATCTGGGGCCGTTTTTATTATTATTTAGCAATTACTTAACTATTACTTAACTATGTGTTTGCCTAAACTCCAGTGTTCTCTTATATACATATGTGAGTGTATATATATATATATATATATCACGTCAATTACTAAGACAATCATCTAGCGTTAAGCATGTTCTTAGCCGCTTCACGATGCACCCCCCTGATGGGTATAGCAGCTCAGCCATGACTGACCCTAACTGCAGGATTCGTCTGTTGGTAATCTGGTTATTTTGAACCCCTTTACTGAACCTACTAGCGAATAGCGAGGTGACGCTATTATCGAAACGAATGTACTATTATTTACTATGACAATTATTTGGGATTCAGCCAGCGTGATCCTAATTGTGAGGTGACCCAACTACTGAGGTGACCCAATATCGAGGTTCCACTGTACACACACACACACACACACACACACACACACACACACACACACACACACACACACACACACACACACACACACACACACACACACACACACACACACACACACACACACACACACACACACACACACACACAACATGATTAATAATAAATTATACATCGGTATTGGGCCAATGTCTGCCGAGCGTAAATCGAATAGGCCGTTTTCACGAACATCTAATGACAATTTAGCGTATGGAATCGATATACCAGATCAGTACAGGTTACTTCATTAATTCGATGTCTATACGACTTGTTTGAAATGTTGTTTTAATGAAATACCTATAAATAATTCAAAACATTTGTATTGCACTTGTGAGCAGAGTAAGCACGTTTCGTAATCACGATTGACGTATGATTGACGAGAAACAAGAGGTAGCTCTTCTCCAACTGCACAAGCGTATCCATAACAAACAAGCTTGCTTACAAAAACGTTGACATCAGGCCCACACACCGTCAAAACTTCCTAAGGTTACACTGTGCGTTACGGTGGTTCTCCAAATGACGCCATATCATAAACAATCGAATTGCATCGTATCATATTTCGACTTACGACGCATCAACAGGTCATAGAATTTCATGAAGTACTTAGTATCCACTTTCCACCATGTAGTCAATGCGATTTACGAATGAGTACTGAAACAACATCTACCAATAAATAACAGTAGTACGATTCATCGTAATATAATCTTACTGATAAAATACATACTTGCTAAGGAAAACACAGAGAAAAAATAAATAGTGTGAGGTGTTCGAAATTAAAACCCGTGCTCCCCGGCTATTCAATCTGAGTCCCACTGTAATTCGATTTTAAACCCGTAATTACAAACTAAGTATCACCTTCGTCTCTTTATTATTATATTCCTTATGTAACTGCAAAACGGCCCCAACAATCAGACTGGGCAGATGGGGGTATCAAGTTAGCCGCAACACAACAAAACTTACCGATACCCGAAATCTGTCTGCAGCGGCCTGGCTGGTGGTTGCGAGGCTTGTCGTGTAGAGAAAAGTAGTAAAGTAGTAGTAAAAGCTTTATTTAATGATGGTGACCATGTCACGTTATATCGTGATTTTCAATGGGCCATCTCACACTACATTCTTACATCAACATTTACACAGCTTTTATAAAATATACAATTCACAACAATAAAAATAATAATAAACAAAATAAATAATAATAAATTAAATAATAAATGATTAATATGACACTACAAATAAAACAACATCATGAATACATTTACCAGTTCTAGAAAGATTAAAGTCAATAATAATAGTCAATAAGATCAAGATGAATGAATTAAAACAATTCATCATTTAAAATAAATACTCATTCAGGCATATCAATTGAAAAGTGCAAACAATTGTATACATCCTTCTTGAGAAATTTTAAAAAGACTGTTTTAAAGGTATCTACACTATTGGCATTCTGTATAGATTCCGGGATAGCGTCCCATAGTTTCGCACCCCTATAAGCAAATGTGCGCTGGCCTATGGCCAGGTTGTACTTGTGAACACGAATGTTTGTGCAGCCGCGGGTGTGATGATCATGTACACTACTGTTTAATGTAAATAGGTCTATAAGGTAGGCCGGGGCTTGCCCATGCATGATATTATACATTACTATGGCAGTGAAGTAACGTATGCGAACATCAAAGAAGAGGGCGTGGGATTCATAGATTTATGGGGGTACTTTGTTGGGAGAGAAGATATGTACATGAGAGATGGCCTCCATCTAAGTGGAAAGGGGGCAGCAGTATTCTCAGAGAATCTGCTGAGATCTGTTGACAGTGGGACAGGTTGCATCTATTTAAACTAAATTCGCAGGGGGGACTCGCAGAGAAGCCTCAAACTGGAGGCATAGATAAAGACAGCAAAAATAATTCAGCAAAAAACAGTTTGAAAAACTGTTCTGAAGTTGGATTTAAATGTGTTTGTTTAAATTCAAGGAGTATAGTAAACAAAAGAAATGAACTAAACATTATGGTAGAAGATATTGACGCTCACATAATAGGTATAACCGAATCATGGGCAACCACCGATGTATCAGATGCCGAATTGGGACTGACAGGATATGTAATGTTTAGGAAAGATAGAATAGGAAGAAGGGGAGGTGGAGTTATTTTATATATTAAAGAATCTATCCAGGCTTATGACATAAAATTAGACAGAGAAGCAGATTGCGAAGAAGCTGTTTGGTGTAACATAGTTACAGGAAAGTCAACGTTAACGGTTGGACTAGTTTATCGAAGTCCAAACATCAGCATAGAAGAGAATGAAAAAATACAAAACGCTATAAGGGAAGTCAGCAAACAGGACTGTGTTATTATGGGGGATTTTAACCATGGGCATATAAAATGGAAATATCTACAGAGTATGGGTAGTGAGGACCACAAGTTTTTAGTTTTAGTATAAGATAGTTTCTTTTCTCAACATGTGCTAGAACCAACCAGGGGAGAGAATGTGTTAGACATAGTTTTGTCCTCACAGAATGAATTAGTTGACAATGTCAGGGTATGTGAGCCACTGGGGAATAGTGATCACAACCAGATACATTTTACCATCAAACTAAAATCAGAAAGGAATAGTAAAAAGCAGTACAGGAGAAATTTCCACAAAGGAAAATATACGGACATAAGGAAATATTTAGCAAAGATAGACTGGAATAACACACTGAAGAATAAGACAGCAACAGAATGCTGGAATATCTTAAAGAGTGAAATTGAATGCATCATCGTCAAATTTGTTCCCTTAAAAAAACACGGGAAACGGTCCAAAAGAAACACTTATCGAAAGAGGTCATTAAAAAAATTAAGTATAAACAAATGATGTGGAAGTCATATAGACGTACTGGAAATGACGAAGACTACAACATTGATAAAGAAGCACTAAACCAAGCTACAGCTGAAATTTTAAATTCAAAGAGAAGCCATGAACATAAATTAGCTTGTAATATAAAACATGACAGCAAGAGTGTTTATGCATATGTTCGAAGCAAACAGAAAGTTCAGGATAAGGTCGGTCCTCTAGAAGATAGTGCTGGAAATATAATATCAGAAGGATTCTTAATGGCAGAAGACCTGAATGAGTATTTTAGTTCAGTGTTTACCAGAGAAGACACTAGTTCACTGCCAAGTACCAGAGGCTAAGTTCAAGGGGGCAGAATCAGACTATTTAAGACAGTTAATTGTAACCCCAGAAATGGTAGCTAAGAAAATCAGGGCTATGAAGGATAATAAATCACCTGGAGTGGATGGTATTCCACCCAAACTACTATTGGAAATTGTAGAACAAATTAGCATACCGCTTGCAACAGTTTTCAACTTGTCATTAGAAGAGGGAGTGGTTCCTTTAGAATGGAAAGAAGCGAACATTATACCGTTATTCAAAAAAGGTTCGAGAAACAAGTAAAATAATTATAGACCAGTTAGTTTAACATCGGTGATTTGTAAATTATTAGAAAGACTAATTAAAGATCACATGGTGGATTTTCTTGTTAAACATAACTTGATAAACCCATCTCAACATGGGTTTCTAAAAGCGAAGTCATGCTTAACAAATATGTTATGTTTTTTGGAAGATATCACTAAGTGGGTAGATGATGGATCATCAGTAGATATCATCTACTTAGATTTTCAGAAAGCTTTCGACAAAGTGCCACATCAGAGATTACTGCTTAAACTAAAGGCCCATGGCATAGGAAATGGTATAATTAACTGGATAGAAAAATGGCTGATTGACAGAAGACAGCGGGTAGTTGTTGATGGGGAGGCTTCAAACTGGAAATCAGTTTTGAGTGGGGTTCCACAGGGATCCGTTCTGGGACCTATATTATTCTTAATATATATATAAACGATTTGGACGATGATATAGCTAGCAAGGTGTTGAAATTTGCAGATGATACAAAAGTGTTTAGAAGGATTGAAAGTGATGGAGATAGACAGCATTTACAAGATGATCTTGACAGGTTGATCAAATGGTCTGAAAAGTGGCAAATGTTGTTCAATTTTGGGAAATGTAAATGTCTTCACACAGGACATGGGAACGAATATGTAGAATATACAATGGGGGGAATTGTACTAAATACTATTGTAAAAAAAAAAAGGTTTCAGAGCAGTGTGGAATTGCAACTTCAAAAGGAAATCAAATCCTTGGATTGATTAGGCGAAATATAGCATATAAAGAAAAAGAACTAATAATACCGCTGTACAAAACAATAGTTAGGCCTCATTTAGAATATTGTATACAAGCGTGGAGGCCATACCGCAAGAAGGACATAGATATGCTAGAAAGAGTACAAAGGAGAGCGACTAAAATGATACAAAAACTGAGGGATCTTAGTTATGAAAAACGCCTAAAAGAATGTGGTTTAACAACACTAGAGACCAGGAGATTGAGAGTAGATCAGATAGAAGTGTTTAAAATATTGAATGGTTATGAAAATATTGATAGAAATATGTTTTTTCAGTTAAAGAAGATAGAAAGACTAGAGGACATGAAGTTACATTAGTAAAGGAACAGTGTAGATTAGACGTAAGAAAGTTCTCATTTTCACAAAGGACTGTGAATGAATGGAACAGATTATCTGATGATTGTGTGGGTGCTAGTAGTGTGAATATGTTTAAAAATAAAATCGACACATACCTCAGAAGGGCTGGATATATGTAGATAAAAGGGTTGGACTCTCGATAAGCCAAAGGTCTTCCTTGTCCACCTGCCATCTAGAGTTAATTCTCTGGATGGCAATCTTGTTAAATCTTGTTAAATCAATTGGCAACCATCCTAGAGAGCGAAATAGTGTCACTGTTGAAATTTGTCGTCGGTCTTTCACATTCAAAATTACACGTGCTTACTGCTTCATCATCTTATGAACGTTCGACAGCAAAACGTGTCCGCAACTACCCCATATTACGCAGCCGTAGTCAATCAACGGTTGCACCATCCCTGAGAAATACAGTTTCCTTGCACGTAGCGGCATTAAGCGTTTCACTTGGTTGAACAAATACAACCGGCTCCGCAGCTTGGAGCATAGCTTGGTCACATGTGCATTCAAAGTTAGGTTACTGTCGACGTATAAGCCAAGTAATTTGTGGGTCTGAACGGGTGATACGATACAGTTGTTGCCATGTACGCAGAAGTTCGGACTTGCACGTTGTAATTTCTGCCTGGTGCCAAGTAGCATGCACTCTGTCTTATCGGCGTTTAGAATAATTCGATTTTCGTTTATCCAGTTGTACAGTGGTTTTGAGTGAGTTGTTAGTGCCCGGTTTATGTCTGCAACATATTTGCCGGCCGTATATAGCGTCGAGTCATCGGCATACATGTCAATCCGCGTGTTTGCTACTTCGAGAATGGCATCGTTCATGAAAATAATAAAAAGCAAGGGTCCAAGTATTGAGCCTTGCGGCACACCTATCGTTACCGGAAGAGGGTCTGACAACACACTGTCATATTTCACGCGTTGGTAGCGTTCGCTAAGATAAGATCGGAACCAGGCTAGCTCTTTTTCATGGCAACCATACAACTCCAGTTTGAGTAAAATCAGATCATGGTCAACCAAGTCAAAAGCCTTTCTCTGATCGACTAACACCATGCCACACAAGTTGCCTTTGTCAATGTTGCTCAGAAAATAGTCGGTCAGCTTAAGCAATACGGTATCACATGACCGATTCTCTCTAAAGCCGGATTGCTCGTCTAGCAGTAATTTAAACTCTGTAAGATAGGCGTAGAAATGTTTGTGCACGTGTCGTTCCAGAAGCTTAGACATAATTGGCAAGACCGATATAGGTCTATAATTCATGACGTCGTTTGAGTCTCCGCTTTTGTACAGCGGGACCACTCTGGCCTTCTTCCATGATCGTGGAAAGTGCGCCTTATTGATACTAGCATTGCAAATGTTGACTATGTGCGATGCAATGATTTCAGCACTCAGTTTTATTAGTTTACAACTGATGCCATCCAGTCCTGTTGCTTTTATCGCTGACATCTTTCGTAGCTGTTTAAGAACAAATTCAATCGTCATATTCGGCAATTTAAAAGACACATTTTCTGGTTTGCTTCTCCCGATAAATGACTTTAGTTTTGAGTAGTTCGACACAGTGGTTGTCGTTGTACCATATTTCGATGCAATGTTGGCAAAATGTTCGTTGAATTGATCAGCCATCATTTTCGCGTGTGGGTGTGGCTGACTGTTCTGGTTGGTTTGTCTCGGTTGAACCGCACTCGTTGTAGCCAAAGATGATTTGATGTGACTCCATATCACGCGTGGATTTGGTGTTTGTTGTTCCAGTGATTTTATGTAGAAGTCTCGCTTAGCTTTTCGTATGTCATGATTCACACGGTTCTTAGCACGTTTATACATCGCCAGAATGCGAGGGTCCCTTGAGTGTTTTGAGGCGTCGAACAGTCGATCTCTGGCCGTTATCAATTTAGCCAGATCGGCGTTAAACCAGGGAGGTTGCTTAATAGATTTGACACGCTTTACTATAATCGGCGCATGTTCATTCAACACAGAAATGTATATTTGTTCAAACAGGTCCAGTTTTATGTCAACATCGTCCGTCATGTCGATCAAAGACCATGGCGCATCAGTAAGTTGCTTTAAAAAACTATGTTCATCAAAGTTTTTAAAATCACGGTAACAGATGGTTTTGTGCACGTTCGTCTTGGCAAAAGACCCATTATGTTTTCGAACGACTGTCACGGGGCAGTGATCTGAGAGACCGATGGATGCGACGGAAGATGTCAGTACGTTTTTATGGTTGTTTACGTACACATGGTCGATACACGATTTTGATTCCGGGCGTGTGACCTCGCATATAAGTTGGTCGAGTCCCAACATGATCAAGTCGTTGTACAATGTGTAGTGTGTGCCTTTCATCAAGTCTATATTGACATCTCCTAACATATAGACGTCCGTTGTCAGACATAGCGCGTTTTCAATATTCGAGACAATTTCTCGGTCTGTTCGTATTACACTGTTAGGGGGTCGATAAATGAAACACACAAGGAAAGACATGCATCTAGATTGCATAATTTCAATCCACAGCAATTCTATGCCGTCACATTCGAGGTCATGACGACGGACAAAGTTAAACGCTGTTGATACGTATGCCAGCAATCCTCCACCGCGCTTCCCGCTGCGATCTCGTCTCTCAGGCTGATGAAAACCACCAATCGTAAGTCTCGCATCATGGTCACTTGACGTAAGGAAGGTTTCGGATATGCCAAGGATATCTATCGGACGGGGATCCACCTGAAGAACACCTTTCAGTTCATGCATTTTATTTGATACATGATTTATGTTCCAGCTAGCTATTCGTATGCCTTTTCTATTTAATCCGAATCCCGTTGTCTTTGCATTTGCGACGTTTCCGTTTACTGTATGCACGCCTTTGTTACCAAGTAATGGCATCACACAGGTGACAAGTATACGATTGTTGAATTCATTACCGTCGGAAGGTCGCTTCAAGAGGCAATTAACCAGCTGTGCAGCCGGTGACGATGGTCCGTCTTGCGATGTCGCCCAGATGTCCACTGCGAAGATGATCATCGGTAGAAAGGCAACAAAAACGAACACGGCCGTCGCGCCTGGGTGACTCAGGGGCTGGCGACACTTGGCATCGTTGCGATGGAGATGTGATGCCTTACGCATCCTTCCGTGACAGAATACGAATTGTCCCGTCCGAATTCGGTATTGTGTCAGGTCGATCGGCATTGACACACAATGGACCGTACTGAGTGCGGCCGGCTTTGATACGTCTCATCAGTCGCAAGAATGCAGACACACCCGTGCGAACAGCTGGTGATGGACAAACAGCGAGTCCTCCGTGGGCGACAATGGAGCGTTTACAATAAAAGTATATATTAAGTGTCTTTAAAAACCACACAAAATATGAAGAAACACTATTTTGCAGATGCATTCACGTACCATTAACGTATTGTCGAGCAAACAGACAATAGTCCAACAATCGCTTCAGTAAATGATATATCACGCGGAGCGAAATATTCTAGGCGTCACACCTGTCGAGTCGAGCAAGTTTACTGAAAACGCCCATCTGAAACGTAGACTCATAACATATGGGCTACGGCATAGCAATGTCTGGCTCATGCATTGTTTGGTGTAACTGTACATACAACGATGAGCACTTAATTGATGTGCAATAAATCAGTACCTTATACTCCAACTAAATGATGCGTAGATAATAATTACGTAATGGGTTCAGTATGGGCAACGTTATAAAACAATTACACAACCTAAATCTTGTTTGTAACAGATCATTATCCCGAATTTTTCTACGATTTTAAAACATATGATTATGGGTTTTACTTAACTTACGTAATGACTATTATAACATAAATAAATCGAACACCAATTACACAATAATATATAATGCTAGCTGTGCTCCAATTGTGGCAAAAAGGGGCGAAAAGTATAAACACACATAGAATAGAAGTAGTATAGGGGAAAATTGGGAAATATAAGCCGCTTTTTTGTCATCAACAATAAACCTTGAAAATAATACAGTTTTTAAAATTAAATTTGCAGTATCATCATATAAACAACGTACGTATGTCCTTTAATATGATCGTTGCATTTATGAAGCTGGAATATGCCCATTTCTAAATATGTGAACATTAGTGGAAGCATATGGAGTGGCTCAAGAGACCCCGACCGCATATTCTTTTAACAATCATGTGGGGTCCTTTGAGCCACTACAACACGTTACACATATAAACAGATCGATTTTTGTATTACACTAGACATCTGGTATTATATGTAACGAGTTATATATCCAGGAACGTTGGCATAAATATCAGTTCCGTAATATTAATTGATATCGTTAGTTACCCCTCGCACTATTTATTATTTATGTTAACACGTAATCATATACGATGTTGATTTGCATTACATATTTACAGGAACAGTTTAATTAACGTTGTTCTCTTGTAGGATATCGCTCTCCAGTCGGTCTGGATACCCTAATTAGAATAACTGATTATTCGGACACATAACGGATGTTGCAAACAATCGTTTTTTCACGCATTTCTCCTCTTCGTGGGGAAATAAAAATTAAACGAACGATTTCAAATATTAGTAACTATGTAAAACTACGACAAACAGGTAAAAAGTAAAGGTAAGTTCTTATATAGCGAAGTACCCAGTCATCACGAATGTACAAAAAAGGTAAAAGGTAAGTTTTTACATTATTTTTATACGGGGTTGTAAAAATACATAAATTTTTGCAATGCCAATATGACTTTAGTTAACATAAATTGTGTCAATAATTCTTCCTTGGAAGCAGTAATGCTGCATCTACTTAATGCTGCCTTGTCTGACGGTACTAAAAAGGCCTACAAACGATCTATTACATCGTACGCAGCTTTCAGCCGGAAACAATTTCCAAACTGTTCGATATTTCAAGCTTCAACAGGTCATATATATAGCAAGCCTTTTCTCCCAAGACTATGCTCCTGCTACCCTTATGTCTTATATGTCTGCTCTGTCGTATATTAATAAATTGTCTGGTATGCCGGATCCAACTCAACATTGTGTTATTACAAAATTATTGGCTGGGGCTCAGAAGCTGGCAGGTACACCTGACACCCGTGTACCCATCACTCCCTCTGTACTATACCAGATAGTTGACGACACACAATTTATTGCCTCATCCACCTATACAAGGCATATGCTACAGAGCATGTTTCTCTTGGCATTCCATGCATTCTTGCGCATTGGGGAAATGACGGTCCATTCTCGATCCAGGAGCGACGCCGTCATACAGTTAGCAGATATCACCCTTTCTCGTTCACACATTGTTCTAGTTTTGTGTCATTTTAAGCACAACACATATGGGCGCCCTGTCACTCTGTCCATTTCGCAAACGCACAATCAGTATTGTCCTGTGCAAGCACTTTCTCGATTCATGAAGGTTCGTGGTCCATTTATGGGCCCATTGTTTGCATTTGCTAATTCCTCCCCCGTTTCTCGAAACTGTTGTTGTCAGTACTTGCATAAAGCTCTCCAGTGGGTGGATCTGGACCCCAGTAAATATAAAACTCACAGCTTTCGAATCGGTGCCGCTACCACGGCAGCTGACATGGAGATGAGCGAAACACAAATTCAATCTATGGGCAGGTGGAAGTCCACTGCCTTTAAATGCTACATTCGTATTCCTATGCTGCACATGACCGCACTTGATTTGTCTCGTTTTTCCTGTAAGCGTTGGGTGCTTCAGATTGGCTGGCGCCCATTATGTAATGTAATATTCCTACTGATCTACCATATTATATATTACTGGGACACACTCTTTTCTCCATATGTTAAATTTTGGTCTACTGCTGTAGGCAGGGGTTGTTGCAGCATGACTGGCTTCCATTGTTTGCAGTAGTATTCCCAAGGATATACAAAATCCCGTTTGTTTGAGACACTATTTCCCCACCTGCTTTATGTCGCCTATTGTTGTTCGCAGTGGTTTTTGCAGCATGGCTGGCATCCACTGTGAATAGCTTGGCAATAAGGAGCACGACTGATCACCTGTTCATGGTCACGTATCTGTTTAACGTGTAACATTGCCAGGCTAATTGGCGGTTATATTGAATAGACGCTGCAGCATGACTGGCGTTTGTCTTACTTAACGTGTATGGATACTTATTTTACTTTCTTCCTGTTAGTACCCGTACGATTCCATAAGCAGTTTAATGCACTGGCAGAGCCCTGGGGTGGGGTTGGGCCTCTATAGCAGGAGGCCGGGAGGGGAGAAATTACCACCCTACCTTTGCTAATCTGATTTGTAATTTAATAATTGTTTGTAGTACCTCGATGATAGTATCAGTTGTTTAGCGCTTAAGCTTTATCTCATCGAGTGATGTATTTGATTTGTTCCTGTTGGATACAATTATTAAATGACCGTTACCAACTACATTAATTCTTGTTCAATTATTATAGCAAACAAGCTCAGGGTTCTGCCAATAAGCAACAGCACGGTATAAATACAGAAATTCACTCTGAAGATAGACAGTGTAAATATTGAACAAGTCAAAGAATTGATTTTTTTAGGTTTAATTATAGATACAAATCTAAACTGGAAAAAACATACTGAAAAAATATCAAATGCTTGTTCTAAATAAATTGGCATTTTAAGCAAATTGAAACATGTGTAACCTCTTCATATTAAAATAATATTATACAATTCTTTAATAGTGCCACATATAAATTATTGCATTATGGCATGGGGCTTTCAACCAAATAGAATAATAAAACTTCAAAAAAAGCCCTGAGAATGATTACCTTAAGTAACTATATTTCCCAAACACAACCACTTCACAAAAACTCAACTTGTTAAAAGTAATGACATCCTTAAATTACAATAATAAAAAATGTACTATAAATATTTACACAATGACTTACCAGTTTTTTTTTATACAAAACTGGAGGATAATGTTTAACTATGAGGTACATAATCATAATACAAGAGTCAGAAATAAAATATACACTTATAAAATTAAACATGATTTTGCAAAGAAATGTCTTAGGCATAATTTGCCACTTTTGCTAAATAACATTCCCGATATAGTTAAAGAAAAGCTTAGTACACGTAGTTCACAAGGATTTGCCAAGTACGTTAAAATTTATTTTTTAGAAAATTATATGGTAACATGCACAAGACAAAAATCCTATGTATGTATGCAAAATTAAGAACCGACAACCACCTGTCTACTTTATACAGTACAAAACAGTGCCTTAACGACAAATACAATAATCATGTAAGCTTGCTCACATTACATACATGCTCATATTCATATCAGGTTATATATATATATATATATATATATATTTCTTTTGACTCCGGTGATGCATTAATTTAATTCAGGTGATGTATTAATCGAGTTAAATTTGTTATCATAGAAGGTGGCTCCTCGATAGCGACTATTATAGTCTTAGAAAAGTCTCCTGACCCTACTTTTTTGCTATTTACCATGCATTATGCCATGTTCATCATAAGGTTATATATTTGTATTACTTTTTTAATTTTTGACATGGATGTATTGTATGTATAATCAAATGTTTGGGTCAAATAAAAATAAACTCTTCTTCTTCTTCTTATATAGCGCAGTATCCAGTCCACAGGACTGCTCAAAGCGCATTACACTTTACTCCCTGGCAGACCTGTTCAATCGAACACCATTCTCTGGGAAGCATCCATCCACGCTGCAATTAATACGCGAAGATTATTCGTACACAAATATTCATACATCTGAGTGAACTGAAGCAACATTTAATGAACGAAATGGCCAATGTTCCATACCGCCGCACAGGATTCGAAACCGGGTTCTCTCTGTTGAGAGTCCGAAGCTCTAGCCACTGCACAACGGCACTACACAAAGCGCTTTACACTTTACCCCCTGGCAAACCTGTTCACTCGAAAACCATTTCAACGTCTATGGAAAATATTCAGCCACGCCTCAAACTACTCGAATACCCACCGCTGACAAGAGCTAGTTACTCGTTCATATAGCTGAATAAACTGGAACTGCGTAGAGCCAAAGAACTTGCCGAATGTTCGAAACTACATCATCAGGATTCGATCCAGGGTTCTCGCGATTGTGACTGTCAAGCGCTAAAGACTGCGCCATTGCGTTCCACAAGTGATATTTTAATTAGCAACTGATCAATGATATCGTAGCATCCAGGAAACGGTTTAATTTATGTCAAACTAACCTTAATGTTTCGTAATATACCCATATTCGACCAATACACACATGCCTTATTGAACGCAAACACATGTGATGGTTGCACTGGATCCAAGAACCGGCCCATCGGACTCCACGGTGTCCAGCATGTAGGTGCCTTACACAAATGTAGATGCGAAGCGAGTTTTATCATACATCAGACTAGAACGTACCAAAAATGTTTTCAGTTATTGACAGAACGTGCATCCCATATTGTCAGTATACTATTATCGACAACGTGCCACTACGTATGGTCCATGTATAAAGAATACAACAAAGACATGACCAAAAAAACACACACTCATGGAACAACACATAATATCAATCGCGATTTTACGCACCGTTAATTGTTGTAATTAGTCAAATGGTCCTGCAATTGTAAGTTGCATGACCTGCTTCTACAAAACCTTCCCCTAACAACCTACGACGTCGTTCAGACCGTTAGGTGACTGCATATGAGCATTACTTAGGCAGCTGTACAGACAACGACAATAAGTCGCGGCATGGCTGTGTCGGCCAAAGAGCTTTGAGGATACGGAGCAGCGAACAATAACAACCACAGCGACACAGACCCGGCGACGAATGGCGTGGCCAGACATTTCTCAAGCGACGTTTACGTCAGATAACCGTGCTCCCAAATCATCACGCGCGGGAGGCTTTTTGTGTCGCGTTTTGAGTAAATGGAGATGTTTATTAGGTACAAAGACATGGGATGGGCAGCGTTGACAGGAGATGAGACTAGAGGTAGTTTTGCCTAGTCTCGCATTGTTCCGCAAATGTGCTTTGGTGTGAGCAAACTTGTGTACACGTCGTAGTGGATACTAGGTTGGTTCTATTATTCGAAAACAATTAAACGATAATCAAAATATCGAGCGGATGATGCACAGTTAACTGTATCACGTTTCTCTGAGCAGGAACGCCATTTAACCATTAGACCAATGACGGTAAATTGATGCTCTAAACGTCTTCCAACGGCTATATCATAGAGACGCTCCAACACAACTCAACAGTTGTCTCTTACACAAGTTGTGTGCCAACATCGCCTCATACAACTGCCGTGGCAAATCCACCATCAAACAAAGCTAGGCTAAATTAGTGTTGTTACTCTCTACTTTAGAAAGCGCCAATAATGAGGCAGTATTTTTCTTGGTGTGACAAATTAGCCTCCATCCCCAGGGATAATTCTTAGCCAAAATAAAAAAACTACATAGAAAGAGAGAGAGAGAGAGAGAGAGAGAGAGAGAGAGAGAGAAAGAGAGAGAGAGAGAGAGAGAGAGTGTGTGTGTGTGAGTGTGTGTGTGTGTGTATTGCGTTTAGTAGTAATAGAACACGGCGAGAGTAATGAGGTAAAAGATAATCATCCAGATAGTTCAAACACCATTTTATTTTCTGTATTTTGACGAGCAACGTTGCATTATAGGCGCACTAAATTGTGCCGTCTACACTGACGCAGACAATTTGTGGAAACATTGCTGCACTGCACACTCGTTTTATTAAGGATAATGTGGCCACAATCTTTCACAAATTTGAAATAGAAAATACGTAAGGCATACACTGTTAACGGGTGGCGGGCTATTCGTCATAACGAAGAACATTAAATCGGCACAGTAGCGTCACATGACGAAACGAAAATGACAATGAATGTACTTTGACGCTATTGTGTATATCAGAATCGATCAGCATCGTGGGTTACGTAATATAGGCTTGTCACTTAACGAAAGGAACATGACAATCGATGCACATTGACGCTATTGTGTATATCAGAATCGATCAGCATCGTGGATTACGTAATGTAGAATTGTCACTTCGGTTGAATCTCGCGGATTTTGTCCGTGGTTTTGGAAGCCGTCTTTGCTCGCTAAAATCGAAGCTGTCACTCACACCACGTTGTTGTGAGTCAATGTGAAACAAACACATTACATTTTTCAGGACAAGGAACTCAAGAGATCATCTGTATAGAGAGTGACATCGAACAGCGGTACAAGTTTTATGTCTGAAGTCTCGTTTCATTTGACCTTTCGTTTGGATTAACGGCAGACATCAATGCGTGACTCCTCGGGTATCTGGAGCACAATCACGTTAATGACATACACATATATATATACACTCATGTACATACACACGTAAACATACTAAAACATACATACACATGCAAAGACACACACACAAACACAAACGCATGCGCGCGCACACACACACACACACATACAAACACACACACGTGCACGCACGCACGCAAGCAAGCACCGTTCAAAATACAGGTTGCCAGAAGAATTCGTACTGATATGACACACAATGATAAAATAATATTATTGTATAATAATTTGTATTTGTGTTATTTTTAGAATCTAAAAAATCAATATTTAATTGTGTTTATTTTTGTAAAAAAAGACTACTTGAACACATTCTCCAGGATAGTTCAATTTTATTCAAACTTTTTTAACATGTCCATATCTTTTTTAAACAGTAGCTATTTGCTAACATCTAATTTGTATATATATGGGAAAATAATTGACACGTGGATTCACGTACCAGCGTGTTGCAAACGTCTTCTACCCACGTTGTATTATGACGACCTTAGCGCCATCCTTGTACAACCAGTGGATCACGTGGTATCGGAGGTAGATGACCCCACAAGGGATGAGGATTGTATTCAAATCTATGCGGTTTGTATCTCTTCATACGAGTCTGGCTACCTATTTAAAACCAAATCACAACAAATATTGTATATAACTTGTATGTATGTAATACATAAGATGTAGGTGCGCATGTGTGTGTATGTATGTATGTACGTATGTATGTATGTATGTATGTATGTATGTATATGTATATATGTATGTATGTATGATATCGTCAACAAAGCCAGAAGACACAATACGAAAATATTGTTCGCATGCATTGTCACAGTTGTTGGATTCTACAAAAACGAAGGCGGTCATAGAAACTTCTCCCTCTATACTCTATGTAGCAATGTTATTATTTGGATGTTGGCGCGCACTTACACTAGTACACACTCACACACAATCACAAACAAAACACACATGCGCACTCGCACTCTCTCTCTCTCGCTCTCTCTCTCTCTCTCTCTCTCTCTCTCTCTCTCTCTCTCTCTCTCTCTCTCTCTCTCTCTCTCTCTCTCTCTCTCTCTCTCTCTCTCTCTCTCTCTCTCTCTCTCTCTCTCTCTCTCTCTCTCTCTCCTCTCTCTCTCTCTCTCTCTCCCTCTCCCTCTCCCCTCTCTCTCTCTCTCTCTCTCTCTCTCTCTCTCTCTCTCTCTCTCTCTCTCTCTCTCTCTCTCTCTCTCTCTCTCTCTCTCGCACGCACACATAAACACTAACACTAAAGTTGACAAACAACATAAGGAGTACGTTTCCAGCGATTCGATCAGGCATGCGGCATGACTAATATACAAATATCATGTAAATGTGATGTGATGTGATGTCGTTAGCAACACTGCTAATATGTCTGTTACAGTAACGACGTGAGCTGTGACAAAGATAGATCCTTGTTTGATACATCGCGAGCTTCGCCGACCTATGCATAAGCAACATATCTACCTGGCGAAGATTTTCCGACACCTTCTCACATCAGTTAACTGATGACCAAACCGACAACACAACTGGCAATCGTCGAGGAGTATAAGCGATTAATAACCTTTAAAAACAGTCACGATATGCGACACGCATGACTACTCTTTCACGTGATTGGCTTTTGGCAAAGTGCCAAGTCTGCATATATCCATGTATGCTTGTAGACCTAAATGTATGTTCGTGTGCAAACTCACGTACTTATATATGCACTTTACCATTAGACAAAACTATTTATAGACATGTTTGTTGTAGAAGTGTTAATAGTTTCACACCGCTCCCCGTCTCTCTTTGGCTCTTTCTTTCTGTTCTATGGTGTCAACTGTCAGGGCATTGACATATTATAACACAGCATGCATATGTAACTTCGTTTGTGAACAGTCAACTTGTTGCTAACACAATGGGAAGAACTGCGCAGCTGCTCATGTCGAATGTTGAATAAATACATCAACATTGCGGTGGCGCAGTGCGCAGTGCCATGATGGCGCAGTGGCGCGGTCAAAAAGTGGCGCAGTGTCGCAGTATCGCGGTGGCGCTGTGGCGCGGTGGCGCAGTGGCGCGGTGGAGCGGTGGCGCAGTGTCAAAGTGGTGCAGCTGCGCAGTGGCGCTGTGGCGCTGTGGCGCAGTGGCGCAGTGGCGCAGTGGCTGGATGCTTCCCAGAGATGTCGCGATGGTGTTCTATTGAAAAGGTCTGCCGGGGATATACTAGGTGGCGCTGCTCTAGTAGCGACATTGTCTGCCGTGCTCTGGTGCTGTTTTTTCCCTATTGGATTGTGTTTTATGGATGGTGTAGTGCTGTGACTGTGCAGGATGGTGTCCGAACGTGTCGGGATTGTCGCGGTGTGTGTACTGATGCTGTTGGTGCTGGCTTCCTTCACATGTGGACAGTTTTCTGACGGCGGCTCAGCCAGTCAAGCCCCGCGCCATTACAACATGGCGACCCTGCTTGTCTTGCGCTCATCACCCGCAGCCAAAGGGCAGCCGATGATTCACTTGCCACAAGAGTTGAAGATAAGGAGAAGGGGTGAGAGAGGAGGAGTGGGGGTCAGAAATAAACGCAGACAGTTGAAACCGTATTTGCAGTCAGTGATTCAGGGCAATGTGCAATCTTTGAAGAACTACACGAATGCCTACAACACGGGGAGGAGTATAGAATTGCCAGCTTGATGTGTTTAACAGAAACTTTGTTAGGCGATACTGTACCGGACGGACATGTTGAACTTGAGGGATTTTCAATGTATAGGGGTGACAGAACAGGGGACTCGGGAAAGAAAGGCGGAGGGGATATGTGTACTTTTGTCAATCAGAAATGGTGTCACATAAACAATATCACAGTCACGCACAAGCATTGTTCACCTGGTGTAGATATGTTGACTCTTGGTATGCGGCCCTACTACTGCATCACCTACAACCCAGCGCTCCGGACTGGCTCATCATCATCATGGGGAACTTTAACCACTGTAACTTGAAAAAGACGCTGCCCAAGTTTAACCAGCGCGTCACTTGTGTCACAAGAAAAGACACAACTCTAAATGTGTTTTATTCAAACGTTGCAGATGCATACCGGTCTGTTCCGTTGCCGCCGCTAGGATGTTCTGACCACAGTTTGGTCAATCTGCTTCCCCGTTACAGACGCCGAGTGCAACGCGAACCACCCCTCACCAGAACTGTGTTGGACTGGTCTAGCCAGTCACTCGACACATTGTAAGGGAGTTTGGAATGCACAGACTGGGATGTGTTTGTTGACATGTCTAGTGGCGTGTATGAAGTGACAGACTGTGTAACATATTTCATTTCCTTCTGTGTGAATAATGTGATCCCTACAAAAACTGTCAAAGTTTTTGCCAATAACAAACCCTGGGTTACAAAAGAAATCAAACAGTTGAATAAGAAAAAGAAAGCATTTGAAGAGAAAAGAATGGGTGACTTGAAAGAAATACAGAGGGTCTGTGATCAGGAAGGGGAAAGAGCAGTATAAGAGGAATATAGAAGATTGCCGTATATGTATAAATGTGTGTGTGTGTGTGTGTGTGTGTGTGTGTGTGTGTGTGTGTGTGTGTGTGTGTGTTTGTGCCTGTGCGTGCGTTTAAAGCGTGCTTCATAGTGGTGTCAAAATCGTTGCCGTTTTAATAAAAAATCAACATTTTTTATTAGACTTCTAACACTGTCCGGACCTATTACCTTACCCCGTTAACAAGCACTGCTTTCACTACACTCGGAATATGCTATGCGAGTGTAGTGTGTTGTCTTTAATGAGGGGTTTTAGAACAAAGCCAGCGTTTCGCCCAATTTACTGGAAAGCGTACGCGTGAAAAATGCTCAATATGATCCAATAGCGGCCTTGGTTGAACGTCCTTAATTACGTGGCATGGTAATGTGACCAATTTATAAAGTAAGAGGCACGCTGTCACGGTTGGATGCGTTGCTTGAAGCAAATCAGCATATGGAAGTAGAGAAGCTGCACAACACGACAACCTTCGTACCATTAATGCACTGTCATCTACACGATTTTGTTTCTCTCCCGATATGTGATGTTTAAGATACTTCATGCCATCATTGTTTGTGCGGCTGCTAGTTTGTTATTTGGCTGGTATATCTGTATGTATGTATGTATGTATGTATGCATGTATGCATGTATGCATGTATGCATGTATGCATGTATGCATGTATGCATGTATGCATGTATGCATGTATGTATGTATGTATGTATGTACGTACGTACGTGTGTACGTATGCACGTATGTATATACGTATGTAGGCATACATGTGACATGTGCATAAGGCGATATGGTGCTAACGCAGATAAATATCCCATTTGTCTGATTAAGCGAATTGAATGTTTTTCCGACCGATAACGTGGTAGAAGCGTTGCTTCCTCGTATGTTGTCATTGTAACGAATAACAGGTGCCATTACACTGTAGCAACTATTTCCTAATAAATAATGCCAAATTGCTGCAGCCCCCCATGTAGCATAATAACGTGTACCATTGCACTGCAGAAACTATTTCCTAATAAACATTGTCAAATTGCTGCAGCCCCCCATGTAGCATAATATCATGTACCATTGCACTGCAGCAACTATTTCCTAATAAACATTGTCAAATTGCTGCAGCCCCCATGTAGCATAATAACATGTACCATTGCACTGCAGCAACTATTTCCTAATAAACATTGTCAAATTGCTGCAGCCCCCCATGCAGCATAATAACATGTACCATTGCACTGCAGCAACTATTTCCTAATAAACATTGTCAAATTGCTGCAGCCCCCCATGTAGCATAATAACATGTACCATTGCACTGCAGAAACTATTTCCTAATAAACATTGTCAAATTGCTGCAGTCCCCATGTAGCATAATAACATGTACCATTGCACTGCAGCAACTATTTCCTAATAAACATTGTCAAATTGCTGCAGCCCCATGTAGCATTATAACATGTACCATTGCACTGCAGCAACTATTTCCTAATAAACATTGTCAAATTGCTGCAGCCCCCATGTAGCATAATAACATGTACCATTGCACTGCAGCAACTATTTCCTAATAAACATTGTCAAATTGCTGCAGCCCCCATGTAGCATAATAACATGTACCATTGCACTGCAGCAACTATTTCCTAATAAACATTGTCAAATTGCTGCAGTCCCCATGTAGCATAATAACATGTACCATTGCACAGCAGCAACTATTTCCTAAGAAACATTGTCAAATTGCTGCAGCCCTCATGTAGCATAATAACATGTACCATTGCACTGCAGCAACTATTTCCTAAGAAACATTGTCAAATTGCTGCAGCCCCCATGTAGCATAATAACATGTACCATTGCACTGCAGCAACTATTTCCTAATAAACATTGTCAAATTGCTGCAGCCCCCATGTAGCATAAAAACATGTACCATTGCACTGCAGCAACTATTTCCTAATAAACATTGTCAAATTGCTGCAGTCCCCATGTAGCATAATAACATGTACCATTGCACTGCAGCAACTATTTCCTAAGAAACATTGTCAAATTGCTGCAGCCCCCATGTAGCATAATAACATGTACCATTGCACTGCAGCAACTATTTCCTAATAAACATTGTCAAATTGCTGCAGCCCCATGTAGCATAATAACATGTACCATTGCACTGCAGCAACTATTTTCTAATAAACATTGTCAACTTGCTGCAGCCCCTATGTGGCATCATAGGTATCAATAATTTGAAAATAACAAGAATGGGAAACGATGTGCACCTATCGATGCTTATTTATTACGCAAATGTCAAAAGGTACCTACCAGCCGATTCCTTCACCTCCTCCGCCGCACGACTAAGCTGCAACGAAAACAATTCGATTGCACATGCGAACATCACAGTACACTACATGTGCTGTTGTAGATAACCGATACGTAACGGAATATAAAGTTGTATTCCATTTCATATTTCGAAATATATTTATTATAGAAACAAAACTGCAACGCTAGTTAATCACACATAACCACACATGTTTGAACTATAGCTGTCAACTCTTTGTTTTTTCCGTCAGGCCTCGGTTACAGTAGTTCGTTCGATTAAATGTTTCTTATGGTTGATGTTTGATTCTGTTGCGCCACGATATTCCCGGTCCGTGTTTATCATACAAAAGGGGCAAAAGTAAAACTTTGCCTAAGCAATCTGTTAATGTATCATACCTTTCCAATTGCAGCGGTGTTTACCAAAATAGCCATCGTCAACAAGGCCATAAGGCACAATAAGACAACGTTGTTCGCATACATTGTTATTGTTGTTGGATTCTACAAAAAAGAAGGCGGTCATAGAAAAGTTCTCCTTCTAAGTAAGCTGTTGCAATGTTACTATTTGGATGTTTGCTCGCACCTACTCTAGTACACACTCACACACAAATACACACGCACGATCGCGCGCACGATAGCTAGCACGCTCGCACGCTTTCTCTTCCCCCCACACACAAACACACACACACTCACACGCACGCACACAAAAACACTAACACTAAAGTTGACAAACAACAACATAAAGAGTACGTTTCAAGCGATTCGATGAGGCGTACGACATGACTCAAATTTAATGTGACGTGATGTCGTTAGCAACACTGCTAATATGTGTGATACAGTAACGACGCGAGCAGTGACAAAGATACATCCTTGTTTGATACATCGCGAGCTTCGACCACCTATGCATAAACAACGTACCTACCTGCCGACGATTTTCTGAAACCTTCTCACAGCAGTTAACTGTTGACAGAAATGACAGCACAACTGACAAACGTCGAGGAGTCGGCTGTTATAAGCGATTGGCACCCATTAAAAACAGTCAAGGCATGCGATTTGCATGACTATCCTTTCACGTGATCGGTTTTTGGCAAAGTGCCAAGTCTGCATATATCCATGTATGTATGTAGACAAAATGTCTTGCTCGTACGCAAACTAATGTACTAATATATTCACTTTACCACAACAAATAAGGACTTTATTGACATATATGATTGTTGTTAAAGTGTTACTATAGTTTCACACCACTAACCCGTCTTTATCTAGCTCTTTCTCTCTCTCTTGTATGGTGTCAACAGTCAGGGGCGTTACATCGCCTACCTGAGCCTATCAATTTCGTCGGTTGTGGGTGATGTATTATTCAAATATAACGTGGCAATTACCGCCCCTCCCACTATCGCCTTTAACATTGAATTATTGTAACATAGCATGGATACGTAACTTGGTGTGTCAACAGTTGCGAACACAATGGGAAGAACTGCGCAACTGGTCGTGTCGAGAGTTGAATAAATACATCAACTTGTGGATGTATTCGCAGATAGCCTGCTAGGACTGTGTCACTACAAAATTATATCAGTATTATACTCGACAATTGATCGTGAGGTTGCGAATGAAACCATTAACTTAGCAAATGAATAAGTCACAAATTATCACAGTTGTTTAACATGTTTTGCTTACACAAACAAAATGTTTCGTTTACACACACATCCACACGCGCGGGTTTGTGTTTGTGCGCGTGTTTGTGTGCGTGTGTGTGTGTGTGTGTGTGGTGTGTGCGTTTGTTTGTTTGTGTGAGTGTGTGTGTGTATGTGTGTGTGTGGTGCGTGTGGTGTGTGTGTATGTGTGGGTGTGTATGGAGAGAGACAGAGAGAGCGCGCATGCATTTTCGCAGTGGCGCAGTGGCGCAACGGCGCAGCGGCGCAGCGGCGCCGCGGCGCAACGATCCGTAGGCAAGTTTTTTTTATTCTACATTGTTTCAGTTCACTCAACAGTATGAATGACTATCTGGCAATAGAAAGTAGTCATTATATGTGGACGAATAATCTTCGGGCATTAGTTTCAGTATGGCTGGATGCTTCCCAGAGAAGTCGCGATGGTGTTCTCTTAAAAATGTCTGCCAGAGAGTAAAGTGTATAGCTCTTTGAACAGTCTTGATACTAGATGTAATGTAATCATATGTTCCGTTCCGTATATTCTGGTTGTTGAATCGCAATATTGCAGCAGTTTCAGGAGAAAGGGCGGCCGAATTATATACACATTATATGATTGCTGTCTTGGCTATATTCCAGTGTTACACACTGGTGCTTATACATTCCTTGTTGCGTATCCTGAAACCCATATATATTACGCCCCGTGCGAGTGTTGAACATCGTCTCGCGTAGTGATTTGTGTCACACGGTTTCTAAAGAAATAGCTTGACCGAAATTCAGTGATGAATATTGCAAACATAATGCAGTGTTGAAGAAATAGCCAACGGTTGTCGCATTAGTTGGTAGTGTTTTCTTTATCACTGGAGTCATTGAGATATCCACACAGTTGTTGCTGGGTGTAATTATGTATTGTTGAGTGTCCAAATGGCTGATTGTGGCGAGTACACGTCCATTATTTGGAACATGTCATGGCGGGTGACAAATTTACATTTAGAGTATTGCTGACAGATAATCAAATTAAACTCGACGAAGAAGTATTTATTTCCATCAAACAACAATTAAGTCACGTTTTTAAAATAACCTTTTGAATATTTCAAAAATGAAACGTTCCGCCTAGTAAAGTATTACATTATCCTTCTACAAATATAATTATTCTCTGAAAGAACACATTATATATATTTCACA
This sequence comes from Paraescarpia echinospica, assembly GCA_020002185.1. Taxonomy (NCBI): domain Eukaryota; kingdom Metazoa; phylum Annelida; class Polychaeta; order Sabellida; family Siboglinidae; genus Paraescarpia; species Paraescarpia echinospica. Next base: position 30,655,644 of record CM034541.1, read on the forward strand.
CACACACACACACACACACACACACACACACACACACACACACACACACACACACACACACACACACACACACACACACACACACACATACACACACACACACACGCACGCGCACGCGCGCGCGCGCACACACACACACACATACATATATATATATGTGTGTGTATATATATATGCACATACATATGTACATACACACACACACACATATATATATGTATATATATATATATATATATATAGCACTGACGTTTCTGTAAACATAAATTATTGTGCTGATTTGTTTGCAAAAACAAATCATTTAAAACGTTCCAAGTGGAACGTTTGCACAGTAGGGAACAATCACAGAAAACGCGTAACGTTGCGACCAATTGAGTCACACTCGTCTAAACATTACCCCCGTAAGAACCCTAAGACAACGATGAATTTCAAAAATAAAAACAATACATTTTCTACTTTTCTCATTCGAAGCTGCTTCAGTGTGATATATCCGATTTAACCTTTGAAATTAATTCAGGACATTTTGGGTAGTCGGTTTTTCTAACTGGTTGCGCAAATGACAGCAGAACATGCGAACGATCTCAATAACGCAATGCCTACAGCTGCGGCTGCTCGCCCACTTGGGTTACGTCCCAACCTACGGCGACACGCGCACACGCGCACACGCGCACACACTCACTCGCGCGCGTATCACGCGTACACACACACGCGCACCAACACGAACACGCACACGCTCGTACGCACGCACGTACGTAATTGCTGTCTTGGATATATTGCAATGATACACACTGATGCGAATACATTCCTCGTCGCGTGTTCATAAACCCATATGCGAGGGTTGAATGTGGTCTCGAGTAGTGATTTACGTCATACGGTTTCCAAAGAAATAGTTTGACCGAAATCCATTGATGGATATTGCAACACAACACAATGCAGTGTTAAAGAAATAGCCAACGGTTATCGCATTAGTTGGTAATGTTTTCTGTACACACACAGTTGGTGTTTGGTGAAATAATGTATTGTTGAGTGTCCAAATTGCTGAAAGTGTCGGGTACATGTCTATTATTTGGAACATGTCATGGAGGGTAAACAATTTGCATTTAGTGGCTTGGTGACATATACTAAATTAAACTCGACGAACAAATATTAAATTCCCTAAAATAACAATTATAGTAATTAAGTCACTTTCCTAAAATCACCCTGTCGAATATATTCACACACACATACACACACTACACGCACATACACTCACACGCCCACTCTCACTCACACACACACACACACACACACACACACACACACACACACACACACACACACACACACACACACACACACACACACACACACACACACACACACACACACACACACACACACACACACACACACACACACACACACACACAACACACACTCCACACACACACACCAAACACACACGCAAACCAACGCACACCTATATACACACATACACATACGCGCGTGCACACAAACACAAACTCACAAAAACGCGCACGCACACATACACACACACACACACACACACACACACACACACACACACACACACACACACACACACACACACAGACCCACACACACCGGTTTCTTGGTTGTTATAATATTACATAATTACCTCACAACATTTTGTTTGGTCTTCTCTTGAACATTTCGACTGCTTCTCGCAGTCTTCATTGGCAGAATGACGTTACGGGTTTGTTACATGACCATTGACGTGTGACGTCGTGTTTCAGTATTGGTTTTCCTCTGTAGATGTTTATTGCCTCCTTTGTCTTTCTTCGGTGCCAGTAATGTTTTTCTACGAATACCGAGGCTTGTGTTCAGTTTATGTTCACTTATAATAAAATAAATAATAATAACTTCTATTGCGCCTAAATCCTTGGAAACCAAGCTCACAGGCGTATCAAAACAAAAGGATTGGTCAATCTCAAAATCCATAAACAGTATTCCAGTTGTCAACAGATGGGTCAAGGCGCTAGGGAGCTACGGTGGATAAGCAAGGTTGTAAAGATAAGTTTTTAAATGACGATGGAATTTTGTAATATTTTCAACTGATCTAACACTAAGAGGGAGCATATTCCAAAGACTTGATGAAGCCACAGAAAAAGCCCTAGTTCCAATGTTAGTGTTGACTCTAGAAACAAAAAGTAGGTCAGCATTAGATGATCGAAGCTGTTTTTTTTACAGGAGAAAGCAATGAATGCAAATAACATTGTTGCTTACTGGATAGTGCCTGGTATGTAATGGTACACATCTTACATCTGACACGATATCGTACAGGAAGCCTACGCAAAGACTTCAAAAATGATACAGAGCGAGAAAAACGAGGACATCTTGTAATTAAAAAAGTTTTAGCAACAGAAAATGACATATACCGGCGAATACGGCGAAGATTACGAATATGATATTAACAGCAGCGACATGTTTGAGATATGTGTTGTCGGAAATTGAGGTTACTATCAAAGATCACTCCTAGATTCCGCACCGAGGTTGTTGGCGTGATATACTGATTCAAAATACGCGTAGGGAAAAAACACCCAGTTTACTACGCTGCATTGGGATACCAATAATTATCAATTCAGTTTTATTTGCATTTAATTTTAACTTGCTTTCAGTCATCCAGTGGAAGATATCTTGAAGGCAATCACTAAGTTGGTTAAGGGAGCGATTTGTATCCGGGGTAGCCAACGAAATGTAGATCTGAGTATCATCAGAACAGAACCAAGGGGAACACCAAATAAAGTCGGCAGTGCAGCTGAAAAGCAGTTCCCAATCTTTATAATTTGGTATCTATCAGTTAGATATGAAAAACCCATCTTAGAGCTGTGCCAGATATGCCGTACCACTTTAATAAGCGTCCAATGAGAATGTTGTGATCAATCGTGTAAAAAGCGGCAGAGAGATCTAGTAAGGTAAGTGCAGTCACTTTACCATTACTAATGTTCAAGTTAATGTCATTATGAACCTTTAAGAGGGCAGTTTCTGTTGAATGAAACTGTTTATATGCTGATTGTGACACATTAGTGAAAACATTTGTGCAAATATGAGACCTTAGACGACTACAACCGTTTCTAGTATTTTGGAAATAAAGCTGAGGTTAGAAATATATATATAACTGTTTAGGCTTTGTTTAGGCAGATATGACTTCTTAAGAAGTGGTGTGACATGGGCGTATTTGAAATCATCAGGATTGAAATCATCTGTGTTGGCGACATGACAGATGTTCTTTCATTCTTGTGCCAAGTGTCCTAGCTGTTTTCCTTATGTACAGCTGTAGTACTGGTCATATTCTGGGCATTGAATTTCATATACCACACCACACTTTGCTGCCTTTTAAGTCCAGTCCTTCCGTTGCACCAGTAGTGACCTCAGGGTGTTGATGTGATAGGTTTGTGGTACACTGGTATGTCACTTAAAAATTATTGCAAATTGTTCTGACAGTTTACTGACGTAGGGCAGGCCTGTGGCGTGTTGTTTCCTAATGGTTTATGTGGTGTTGTTCTCCTTCTGTCTCGTTGGTTTACAGACGTTAAACATCCATGGTCTGTAGCCGTTCGCTTTCAGTACTTTCTTAATATGCTCAACCTCTTTGGTGTTGTCCTTATCTTCTGTTACCAGGCTTTCTGCTCTTTGTAGAAGTGTTCTCACTAACGATCGTTTGTGTTCTAGGTTATGATTAGAGTTCCAGTTCAAATATCTGTCTGAGTGGGTTGCCTTTCAGTACACCTTTATCTTGGTTGCCCATCGTCCTCCAGACATGTACACGGGTACAGGAAGGCTAGCATACTGTTCCAGTTCTACAGTGAACTTGATGTTCTCGTCCACCGAGTTCAGATAGTTTGTGAATCGCTCTACTTCATTTTCTTGTAACACTTTAATTGTGTCATCCACATATCTCAACCAGATATCTGGAGGATGAGATGCTTCTCTGGTGGCTCTTTCTTCGAAATATTCCATGTATTTGTTCAACAATATCGTGGATTCCGGTGATCCCATGGCTGCTCCCTTTTTCTGTTTGTAGAACACTCCGTTTGTACTACATTGAAGTACGCAGTGTTCAGACATATTTCTAACGGTGTGATGATTTGGTTTAATGATAGTTCACGTTTGTTTTTCAGTGTTGTGTCCTGGTTTAATTGGTCTCTGATCACCGATTCTGCCTCTTTCACTGGGATACTAGTGAACAAAGCAAAGCTGTCACATCAAATGGTACAATTTTTCTTTCTGGTGGAACTTCCAACCCTTCGATTTTCTTTACAGATTGTACGCTGTCTTTTTTACAAAATGTTCGGTTTTTCCAACCATTGGGCTCAGAATAGTGCCTGAAACGTTGCCGTCTTGTATGTAAAACTGGCTACACTCCATACTATGGGTCCTACTGGTATATTGTTCTTGTAGATCTTAGGCAATCCATAGAATTTGGGGACTGTTAGGTAGATCCTGTATAGGGCCTCCGAAATTGTATTGGTCCTTTTCTTCTCTTTCATGGTGTTAGGTAGTTTGCATTTGTATACTTTAGTAGGGTGGTGACATTTGCTAGTAATTCTGTTATGCTTGGCGTCATATTCTGTTGCCTTCATTATCGAAGAAAGATAAAGGAGGCAACCAACATCCACAGAGGAAAACCTGCATTGAATCGCGACTTAAGCCAGGAGCTCCCAGTAGTCCTTCTCCAGCTTGTTTCACACCCGTAACGTCATTCTGCCGTTGAAGACTGCAAGAAGCAATAATCAAAAGTAGAGAAAAAGGTTTCTTGTGAGGTAGCAATGTCATATTACATAACTCGTTGTTTGTAGCTGCGGTTTTATATCAAAGCTCTGCCAGCCGCCGGCGTCATGAAGTTGTAAAACGACTGCGGCTTTCGTCCACACCAGCAGATTTGCTCGACCACCACCCACCCAACAGTGTCTGCGTATTTTATTTTCATAGTATCTCTTCAAACAAATAACAGTTATTCTACAAGTGTCTATTTACCCGTAAATATAATCTTCTGTTTTTAACCAGTGAACTCACACCTACTGGCCGTGTACACATGACATCAATATTTCTTCAATGCTGACATCTCACGGTTTGCTAATAAAAACGATCAATTAACACTGCATACTTTGTAACATGCGGCAAGGTATGCTATCGCGTATGAAATCACAATAATGCGTATGCTACGAAATATTAATGGCATCACGTCGCTAATTGTAATGGTTACTTTTGAGTAAACACTGTTTTTTAGTATGTTAAATGCGTATATGTTATTCGCACAGTGCATGGATACTTATTTATAAAATTAGAGAAACTATCGTTAAAATGGATACGTTTCACTATGCATGATAAGCTGTGGAATGTTGGGTCTTGTGTTGACAAGAATGGCAAAGTGAGCAAAAGCTACATCCTCCGCTGGTTTGCCCATCGCGAATGAAGTCATTTTATTTCCAAATTTGTAATATGTGAATAGTTTATATGATATTCGCAGCCAGTTTATTAATAGAATGTTTTTTAATTGCCGAAAGATATCGTTCTGATCATTACATATGGTAGCTTGAGAAAACCAATAAGACGGCTTAGTGCCAGTGATATGAACTACAATTGTCATCCGACGCACAAGTTGCTTCCATTTCTCGATACAGTTGTAATGGAACGCAGTAAAAGGCACACGACACTATCCGAAATATGTTTATCACAGTGTATAATGCTCAGTCGCTGAACTACTGCTTTTTCTATTCACACCTTCCTATCGCACGCGCGTTCACTGCTACCGCGAGTGTAAAGATACACCAATGGCGACATGTGATGAACTGTTCTAAACCCACCCGATGATTCCTTGAATTAATCTTACTTGTAAAATAAAAAAGTAATATTGCTGAACATTCTTCAGGATAGTTCGTTTTGAAATCAGAAACTTTCATTTTTCATATCCAAGATGTATTTAATATACCAGATAAAGACTTTAGTCAACGTATCACATCGACTTCATCAGTACCGATGACGCTGAATGACGTCATCGTACACGTGAGGCAGTTCGTTATTGCCATCGTCTCTGTTGATGGGTCCTCTGGTTTTCCTGATCCAGATGGCTTCCCTGATATGCCAGATTCTTCTGTTGGGTTCCTTGTCTACCATTTTCACTCCCTCCCAGTCTATGATGTGGTTTTCAGTTGTTGTCGCATGGTATGCAAGGGCGGATTTATTGACGGTAGACATCACCCGCTCCTTGTGTATTTCTCATTTTTCGTATTGTCTACGTCCTTTCTGTGTTCCTCCAGTTGTGTTTTTAGTAATCTTCCTGTGTCTCACCAATGTACTCAGCGCCACACTTCTTGCACTGTATTTGGTACACCAGTTCGCTAGTTCTAGCTCTACGGTGTCCTTGGGATGTACCAACAGGCGCCTGAGGGTGGTGTGGGGACGCATGGCTGTTGTTTTGTTCAGTACTCGATGTACTTTCTCTGAGACCCCCTCTTCGAATGGGCTGACTATTTGGCTCCATTGGTTTCTGTCCTTAGTCTTTTTGTTGGGCTTTTTTCTTCTTATATCTGTTACGTTTTCAAGGCCCAGGACGGAGAGTCACACACTCTTTGAGCTCCCCTC
>CM034541.1:30669749-30709749 GCA_020002185.1 Paraescarpia echinospica
TCACCTCCCACACACACACGCCCACACACACGCAAACCACACAACGCTCACACACACGCGTGCACGCACGCACACACACAAACACACATACACATGCAAGCCACACACATACACACACATACACACGCGCATGCACTCAAACACAAACTCCAAACCCATACTCACACACATAAACACACACACACACACACACACACACACACACACACACACACACACACACACACACACACACACACACACACACACATTGAGGTTTCTGCAAACGTAAATGTTTGCAGAATCTTTCGCACAGCATTTCATTTAAATCGTTCCAAGTGGACCGTTTGCATAAAAACCCTCAAATACACGCACACATGCACACATGCACACATACAGATGCACGTATACATTAGCGCGCGCACCACACGCACATACACGCACACACACACACACACGTGCACGCATACAGACAGACACACAAAAAGTGGTGAACGTGGTTCAAAATATCGATGAATGACGTCATCGTACACGTGGGGCAGTTCGTTATTGCCCTCGTCTCTGTTGATGGGTGCTCTAGTTTTCCTGATCCAGACGGCTTCCTTGATATGCCAGATTCTTCTGTTGGGTTCCTTATCTACAATTTCCACTCCCTCCCAGTCTATGATGTGGTTTTTAGTTGTCGCGTGGTCTATAAGGGCGGATTTATTGATGGTAGACATCAGATCAACCTTTTTTCCCGCTCCTTGTGTATTTCAAATTTTTCATGTTTTCTCCGTCCTTTCTGCGTTCCTCCAGTCATGCTTTTAGTAGTCTTCCTGTCTCCGTAATGTACTCAGCACCACACTTCTTGCACGGTATTTGGTACACCAGTTCGCCTTGTTATTCTAGCTCTACTTTGTCCTTGGGATGTACCAACAGGCGCCATAGGGTGGTGTGTGGACGCATGATTTATGCTACTCCGTACTTCTCTGAGACCCCCTCTACGTGTGGGATGACTACATGGCTCCGGTAGTTTCTGTCCTTAGCCTATTTGTTGGTCGTTTTCTACTTACTGCTATCTGTCACCTTTTCAAGGCCCAGGACGGACAACCACATACTCTTAGAGCTCAGCTCCTCTCAAGTGTTCCACCTCTTCCTTCTTGTCCCCATGCTCTGAAGATCGTCTCACCCCTGTTCATAAGGGTTCTGACAACTCCCAACTTCTGATGTTTGGGGTGGGGGGACGCAAAGTTCAGGTATTGGTCAATGTGCGTCTTCTTCCTATACACTGTAGACTTCACACTGTCATCCAAGAAGGGCATGCTTTTGTACTCTTCGTTTTCCCGCGTGAAAATGACGCTACCTGTGGGGTATATAGTGTTAATGTGTTGTTGTAATTTATTTGCCTTTCCTGTGTGTACCAAGCAAACCACATCGTCGACTTATCGCTTCCAGTTTCTCGGTTGGCAATCGTCTGGTGCTGTGGCTATTATTTCCTGCTCCAGGTCCTCCATGTTTCACAACAATGGGGATACCGGATTGCCCATGGCTACCCCAAATATCTGCTGGTAAATGTATCCTCCAAATCTGAAGTATGTTGTCTCCAAGACAAATTTCATGATGTCGTCTATGTTTATGTTTGTTCTCTTATTTGGTGTGTTGTAATTCTATAGTCTTTTTGTGATGATTTTGCAAGCTTCTCTGATCGGGGTCTTCGTGAACAGCGACACAACATGATTTGACACAAATTATTCTCCTTCTTCCACTCTCAGCTTTTGTCATTTCTTTCACCAGTTCTTGTGAGTTTGTGAGTGTGGTGTTCTGTTTTCCAACAAGTGGTTGTAGTATGTTGGCCAATACCCTGGATATTATGTATGCTATTGTCTGCGTGTAGTCGACAATTGGTCTGAGTGGCACCCCTTCCTTGTGGATTTTTGTGTGATCCATACTTCCGTAGTACTTTTTCTGCCATAAGATACAAGTACCAGTACTGATCTTTGGTGATCTTCCCTTCCTTCTCCATGAAGTATACCATTCTGATTAGTTCTGCCTTATATTTCTTGGTCGGATCCTTCTTTAACTTCTCATTTTCTTCTCGTATTCTTTTGTTTATTGACTTCTCCTTGTGTAGCTCTTTTTAAAGCTTTTCTTTCCAGTCTGGTTAGGTTCTGTTTTGGAACTTTTGCTGACTTCAGAACTCCGGCGATGTGTGCATGAAGTTTGTGTTTTTTTTCTTTTGGTAGGGTCCATGTCGCTTGTTCTGCCGCTGCCACGAAATCCTCGGTCGATACTTTTTTTTTGGCGTTACCGCGTGATTTAGCCCCTTCGTTAATATATTATTCTGGTCCCCGGATAGTCTGTATTACTCTCTACACACACAAAAAAAGAGAAATACACAAGGAGTGGGAAAAATGAATTATGTAGAATACCACATAGACTGGGAGGGAGGGGAAATTATAGACAAGGAACCCAACAGAAGAATCCGGCCTATCAAGGAAGCCACCTGGATTAGGAAAACCAGAACACCCATCATCGACGAGGGCAATTTCGAATTCCCTCACGTGTACGATGACGTCATTCAGCATCATCAATACTGATGAAGTCGATGTGATACTTTGGCGAAAGCCTCTACCAGGTAAATGAAATACATCTTGGATTTAAAAAATGAAAGTAACTGATTTAAAAAAGTAATAGTTTTACGATAGATTCACAACTTTATGCGTCGAGTTCAAGAACATATGAAAGCGGCAAAAACGTTCAAGCACGTCGTAGTGGATACTAGGTTGGTATTATTATTCGAAACTATTAACCGATAAACAAAATATCGAGCAGAGGATTCACCTTTAACTGTATCACGTTTCTCTGAGCAGGAACGCCATTTAACCCTTTAGACCAATGACGGTAAGTTGGTGTTCAAAACGTTTTCCACCAGCTGTGTCATAGAGATGCTCCAACACAACTCAACAGTTGTCTCTTACAATAAGTTGTGTGTCAACATCGCCTCATACAACTGCCGTGTCAAATCCACCATCAAACAAAGCTGGTCATAAAGTAGTGTTGTTACTCTCTCCTCTGGAAAGAGCCAATAATGAGACCCGTATTATACTTGGTGTACCAAATCAGTGTATATCCCCAGGGATAGAAAGAGTGTGAGTATATATGTATATTACCTGTTAGTAGTAGTAGAATGTTGGTTGTTCTAAATTCGAATGAGTGTATTGTTGATATTCATTCCACGACGATAGTAATGAGGTAAAAGAACAACCATCCAGAGAGTTCAATCACCATTTTATTTTCTAGAAAACTAAGAGACTCAAGAACAATTTTGAAGAGCCACGTTGCGTTATTAGGCGCACAGACTTGTGCCATCAACACTGTTGCAGACGAATTGTGGAAACATTGCTGCATTGCACAGTCGTTTTTATTTAGGATGATGTGGCCACAATCTTTCAAAAATTTGAAAAAGAAAACACGTAAAGCATACACTGTGAATGGGTGGTGGGCTATTGGTCATAACAAAAAACATTAAATCGGCACAGTAGCGTCACTTAACGAAACGAACATGACAATGAATGTACATTGACGTTATTGTGTATATCAGAATCGATCAGCATCTTGGGTTACGTAATGTAGACATGTCACTTAGGTTGAATATGGCGGTTTTTGTTTGTGGTTTTGGGGGCCATCTTTGCTCGCTAAAATCGAGACTGTCACACCACGTAGTTGTGGGTCGAGAGGCAGAGAGAGACAATATACAACAAACACATTACATTTTTTAGGACAAGGAACTCAAGAGATCAACCGTATAGAGAGTGACATCGAACAGCGGAACTCATATTGTGTCTGAAGTCTCATTTCATTTGATCTTTTGTTTGGATTAACGGCAGACATCAATGCGTGACTCGTCGGGTACCTGGAACACAATCATGTTAATGACACGAGATTTTCCTTCCGACTTCTGTCACATGAAAGGAATTGACTTGACATATGAATTTAACGGAATTGACCTAAGAACGATCTACGTGTTAACCACCATTTCAATCAAAAACACGCATGAACGGACGCACGAACGGACGCAGAACGCACGAATGGGCGCACGCATGCAAGCTCACACGCACACACACACACATCTATATATAAATATATATATATATATACATACACACATGTGCATACACACACACACAAACAAACACACACACATGCACGCACGCATGCACGCATGCACGCACCCGCATTCAACATACAGGTTGCCAGAAGAATTCGTACTGATATGACACACAATGATGAAAATAATGTTATTGTATAATAATTTGTATTTGTATTAGTTTACAATCTAAATTCAACATTTAATTATGTTCATTGTTTCAAAAAAAAAGAATAATTGAACGAACTATTCACACTAGCATATTACTGCACATTCTCCAGGATAGTTCAATTTTATTCAATTTTTGTACACATATCCATATATTTTTAAACAGTTGTTATTTGCTAACATCTAATTTGTATAGATATTTATATAAATATATATATATATACATATATATATATATGAACATAATTGACACGTGGATTCACGTACCAGCGTGTTGCAAACGTCTTCTACCCACGTTGTTTGATGACGACCTAAGCGCCTTGTACTACCTGTCCTCCAAATGGATCAACTGGTATCGGAGGTCGATGTAGCCACAAGGGATGAGGTTTGTATTGAAATGTAGGCGGTTTAACCCGTTTGTATCTCATCACGCGAGTCTGGCTACCTATTTGAAAACAAACCACAACAAATATAGTATATAACTATAATACATAAGATGTAGGTGTGCATGTGTGTATGTATACATGTATATATGTATGCATGTATGTATGTATGTATGTATGTATGTATGTATGTATGTATATGTAGGTATGTAGTTATGTATGTATATGTGTATATATGTATATATGTATGTATGTATGTATGTATATATGTAAGTATGTATGTTTGTAGTGCTAACACAGAAAAATATACCTTTTGTCTGAGTGAACATCGAATGTTGTTCCGACTGATGACAAGATTTAACAAGATTATCACCCAGAGTATTAACTCTAGATGTCAGGTGTTGGACTCTGATAAGCCTTTTGTCTTATCGAGAGTCCAACACTGTTTATCTACGTGTATCGTAGATGTATATAGTAGCGTTGCTTCCTCGTATTTTGCCATTATAACCAATCACAGCTGCCATTAGACTGCAGTAACTATTTCTTAATAAACATTGTTAAATTGAAGCAGCCCCCATGCAGCGTCGTAACTATCTATCATTTGAAAATAACAATAATATAAAAGGATGTGCACTTATCACTGCTTATTTATTATATAAATGAAAATTGGCACCTACCATCCGATTCCTTCACCACCTCAGCCGCGTGACTACTCTAAAATTAAAAAGATTCGTTTGCACTTGCAAACATCACAAACACACCACACGTTCTGTTGTAGTTATCCGATACGTAGCAGAATATAAAGTTGTATTCCATTTCATATTTCGAAATATATTTAACATAGAAACAAAACTGCAACGTTAATTATTCAAACATGACCACACATCGACCATACGGACCGTATGTTCGAACTATACCTATCGACGCTCTGCTTTTTATGCCGTCAGGCCTCGGTTACAGTAGTTCAATTTCATGTTTATTATTGTTGATTTGTGGTTAAGCCAAGATAGTACCGGTCCGTGTTTATCATGCGAGAGGGGCAAGAGTAAAACTGTGTTTAAACTTTCTGTTGATGTGCCATACCTTTCGAATTGCAGCGGTGTTTACCAAAACAGCCGTCGTCAACAAAGCCAGCAGACATAATAAGAGAATATTGTTCGCATGCATTGTCACAGTTATTGGATTCTACAATAAAAGAAGGCGGTCATTGACTAGTTCTCCCTCTAATCTATCTGTTACAATGTTACTATTTGGATGTTTGCGCGCAAGACTTCTAGTACACACTCACACACAAACACAAACACAAACACACACTCGTGCGCGTGCACGCTCGCATTATGTCTGTCTATATATATTTATATATATATATATATATATATATCTGTCTCTGTCTCTGTCCGTCTCTCTCTCTCTCTCTCTCTCTCTCTCTCTCTCTCTCTCTCTCTCTCTCTCTCTCTCTCTCTCTCTCTCTCTCTCTCTCTCTCTCTCTTTCATAAAGAGTACGGTTCCTGCGATTCGATCAGGCATAAGGCATGACTCATGTACAGTTATCGGAATCGGAATCGGAATCGGAACCGGAAGTGTTTATTTGACTCACATATCAAAACAAAACGGTACAGCTTTCAAAAACCATAATTTTTTACAGCTCAATTTTGAAATACTGATTATGTGTTAAAATTCAAGTAGTACATACATGTGTTATTAAGTAGAATATATAACATAAAAGTCTAAACAGTCAATGTAAGATATAATCAATTAACAACATCCTGACAATGAACTATCAGATTGCTATAGATAAACAAAAACAGGGGTCAGTGAGACTGCCACTAAGACCATTATTGGTCGCTCTCGTAGCAGCCACCCCAGTTATCATGTAATGTGATGTGATGTCGTTAGCAACACTGGTAACATGTCTGTTACAGTAACGACGCGAATAGTGACAAATATAGATCCTTGTTTAATACATCACGAGCTTCGACGACCTATGCATAAACAACGTGCCTACCTGGCTACCAAGATTTTCCGAAACCTTCTCACAGCAGTTAACTGTTGACGGAACCGACAACACAACTGACAATCGGCGAGGAGTCGGCTGTTATAAGCGTTTAGCACCCAGTAAAAACAGTCAAGGCATTCGATTCACAATATGCGACACACATGATTACCGTTTCACGTGATCGGCTTTTGGCCAAGTGCCAAGTCTGTAAGCATATGGACATAAATGCATGCTTGTATGGAAACTCTCGTACTTATATATATAACATAACAGAATTGTGTGTGTGTGTGTGTGTGTGTGTGTGTGTGTTGTGCGCGGGATTGCGTATGTCGTGTGTGGCGCGTTTGTGGCGTGTGCGGCGTGTGTGTCGTGTATGTGTGGAGAGATATGGAGAGAGCGCCCATGCTCCATTTGTGGAGCGCGGTGGCGCAGTGCAGCAGTGGCGCAGTGGCGCAGTGGCTGGATGCTTTCCAGAGAAGTCGCGAAGGTATTCTGTTAAACAGGTTTGCCAGGGATTCAAGTGCACTGCTCTTTGTACAGTCTTGATGACCGGATACTACGCTGTATAAAAACCCTTCCTGTACTTTTGTTACCTTTATATGTGGGAACTACAACGATATCTGACCCTGTGCAATTTCGTGTTACCTGTTTGTGAACTTGAATAAAGCACTGTATACGTATACTTGATGTAATGTAATCATATGTTCCGTTCCGTATATTCTGGTTGTTGAATCGGAATGTTGCAGCTGTTTCAGGAGAATGGGCAACCGAGTAAGATACACATTTCTATAATTGCTGTCTTGGCTATATTCCAATGTTACACACTGGTGCTTATACATTCCTCGTCGCGTGTTCTGAAACCCATATATTTTACGCCCCTAGCAAGTATTAAATATATTCTCCTGTAGCTATTTGCGTCACACGGTTTGTAAAGAAATTGTGTGACCGAAATCCACTGATGAATATTGCAAACACAATGCAGTGTTACAGAAATGGCCAAAGGTTGTATAATGTTGTCTTTGAAAATAATTGAACAGTACATCTGAACACTTTAACGTTGTCTTCACTTTTACCGAACAGATCGGTCGCGTGTTCTGCTGTCATTCCCGCAACCAATCAATCAAAAGGGTTGCTTCCAAGCGACCTGGGGCCGGTTTCTTGAAACGTACTTAAAGTTACGCAATTACTTAGCGTCACGTGTTTGCGAAAACTCCTACGTTCGGTTATATTAAAAAAATCACGTCATTTACTAAGACAATCAGTACGTTCTTAGCCGCTTCATGAAACCGGCCCCTGGGCCCGGTTTCATGAAACAGCTAAGAATGGTCTTAACGGTAAGATGATTGTCTTAGTAAATTACGCGATTTTTTATATAAGCGAACATAGGAGTTTACACAAACATGTGACGCTAAGTAATTGCGTAACTTTAAGTACGCTTCATGAAACCTGCCCCTGGTTTGCACAATAATATCAACGGCCACATCGGCCAAGTCATGGTAATCGTATGTTTGTCACAGAGAGTGTTATAGCGTCATTGTGCTCTTGTGAACGAGGTACCTGCTTTATGGTGTGTCAATATTTATGACGTGCCCTCAATCCAGACGATGTGGCCGACGTCCGACGGCTAAAAGTAGTTACTGATCCACAATAGTGACTCGGTTATCAACGGTAGCGCTAAACTTTTATTAGTTATTGGTACGTTGTAAGTATACATGTTTCATTTCAATAAATGTTTTGCAGCTATAACTTATGTCAGCACAAATATATAAAATATCAGCAAAGAGAGCAGAGGCAGAACAACACAATGGACTCAAAAAAAGAGGACTGCATAAGAAGGGACATGAGAAGATTCAGGGAGGGACGATGAAAGATGGAGAGAGGGGGGTATCAATAGAAAACTTTGAAAACAAACACAGAATACCGGTGTAGCGTTCCAGGAGTAGGAAATGTCGCGAATCCAGGTTTATGCGGCTGTATGGATTCAGTGTCATGTAGATGAATGCTTCTGTTACTTCTGGGAATGCATTCCAAGTTTCCCGTGCCTGTTTCTTGCCGCACAATGCAGACGACGTATCGCAGCCTGTGAAGCAGTGGAACACTGGTAAGGACATGGCTTTGTTCTTGCCTGTACCAAAGGCTACACATATGTCTGCAGCATGACACAAAGTTACAAGTATATAAAATCAAAAAAACATCGGTGTCTACAGTGCGTATCAAGCATCTTGTTGCACCCCTTCCCAAGGCATTCTGCACATGGAGTAGCAGTCTCGTGTCTGCTTCCTCGAGGTCACACTGCAGCATGTCATATGCGGACCCGCTGACGACCACTGATGTGCCAGATGTGGCGAGCACTTCCTTCCCATCTAGTCAGTGGATATTTGCAGCCTTGATGGTCAGTAATGCAAAGAGCTCCTGTTTGTTGCATCGTAGCGGAGGAAATCTGTCCAGTTTCTTGGCAGTTTGTGGCTCCCACCTACCATCCGACGATTCTTTTTCCCACGCCACTCTCCTTTGGAATGTTTGACACTGCTGGCGTGCTACGTATCCCAGACGATGTCAACCCGTTTGGAGTTCGTTAAGTTATGTCACCACTAAAATGTACTGGCAGTGTCATTCTTTCTAGTTTTCTGAATGCAATAACATTGATCAGGAAGGATCTGTATGGTTCCGATTTATCGCCAGATCCATGCCCATTCAAAGGACATCGTATATATATATACATATATATTCAAGGTGGAATGCTTATGGATCCACTTAACAAATTGGTTAACTCAAATCAAAAAATTATATCTTATTGTCCAAGAAAGCAGAAAAATAAATGTGCTGGTTTTATCTGATGTCACATCGGAAAATTAAGTACAACTGCATATAGTGGTTCAATGAGGTGGGTGAAAAATAATGGACTCGCCCAAAAAAGTTGTTGACTCCGATCAAAAAGTGAAATGTTATTGATCGAGGATGCTGTAAAAACAAATCGGTGCATTTATTCGGTATATTCCATATAATACTATCATGGGAACATTTACTAAAACACTGTATATTGGTTCTATGGGGGGTAAACAAAATATGGACCCAACCCAAAATTTTGCTGACTCCTATCAAAAAGTGAAATCTTATTGTTCAAGGAAATAACAACAAAATGTGGTGCTTTTATCTGGTCTGTCTAGATCAAATTGCTAAGCGACCTGACTATATGGCCAAACACGACCGGATAGCTATCGACGGCCGTATTTATGACTCGTGCATACGAAACAGGAAAACAAATTAACTGCGAATTGCAATTCGCGGATAGCGGTTATTCGCTTTCAAATGTATGCGGTCTACACGCATTCGGGCCCAGGTGGCGAACCATGTGGACTGTACATTACCTTCTGTGTCAGTGAAATGCGTAAAGGCCTGTTTATATATTCACTCGGTCGATTGCCCGGACGGAGTGTACAAAACCAACTGATGTTGCTTTTGAGTAAACTTTTTACATCATTTATAAAAGTCACCACTGCAATAATTGTACTGTGGAATAAGACAACCTGCCGAATGCTTGTTATTCTTGTTTTTAATTTTTAGTTTCAATACTTTCGTGTATAATAAACATAAATAAACATTTCGCTGGCACACCTGGTGAATAATTAGTTTTGGTTTTTTTTCTCTGTCTGAATAGATTGTGAACGAAAACTGTATGCAACTGAAATATGAAACATGGAGCGTGTATTCTGTGTTTATATGTTTGTTTGTTTGTTTGTGTGTGTGCGTATGTGTGTTTTTTTTTTCGTGCGTGCGTGTATGAGTGTGCGTGTGCGTGTGCATTTGTGTGTGTACGTGTTTGTGCGAGCGCGCGTGTGTGCGTGTGCATATGTGTGTGTGTATCAAATCAAACAGGCCCGTGGACTCCAACACATAACAGCAGCGTGGACATTATTCAAACATGCACTTAGAGTTTGGAAGGACAACAAGAACTCCATTATTGCGGATAAAATTGCTAATACAATGAGTGAAAAAAAATGAATGAGATTTCTGGAGGGAAATCAAAAATTTCACAAACAGTAATGTTAAATTGCCAAACACTGTGGGTGATGTACATGGCAGCCAAAACATAAGTGGAATGTGGCAAGAACACTATAGTCAAAATGTTAATGTAGTTAGAAGGAGTTGCAGCAAGGAATTTCTTGCTGATCTATATCAGGAGCACGCCGTCTTTAACCAAGGTATGAGGGTGAATGTTATTGAAATTAGTGAAATTATCAAATATTTATCTTACAATAAGTCACCTGGTTTAGACAGCATAACTAGCGAGCACAAGAAGTGGGCGGATTGACAGCTGCCAATGTTATTGTTTATATTGATGTCGGCTATACTTACACACGGTTACGTACCGAGAAATATGCTAACATCTGTCATTGCTCCCATTATTAAGGATACAAATAAACGTATCAGCGACAGAGATAACTCTAGACCGATATGTCCGTCTAATGTATTCACAAAAATAGTGGAAAAAATACTGTATAATCGGATGCAAAGTCATCCACCAATTACAAGTAACCAATTTGGGTTCAAACCCAAGCATGGGACAGAAATGTGTGTATATGTGTTGAAGGAGCTCCTTCGATATTACACTAATCATGGGTCATGCATGTATGTTGCCTTCCTTGATGCCTTCAATGCATTTGACAGGGTGAATCACACACAATTATTTATGAAGCTACTTAAGCTTGGAGTGCCTAAATATTTAATTAAAGTGATATGTCAGTGGTACTGTAATCAGACTATGTGTGTTAAATGGGGTTCGGTATTTTCCAATTTCTTCTCTGTGACTAATGGAGTTAAACAAGGGGGTATGCTTTCTCCTTTCTTATTTAATTTATACATAAATGATTTGAGTTTGCTACTGATAAAACTACCCATCGGATGCTATTGTGGCGATACAACTGTTAATCACCTCATGTATGCTGATGACATTGTACTTCTGGCTAAGGGGTTGCAAAGACTGCTAGATGTATCATACAATTATGGATATGACAACGACATATTGTTTAACAGAGTAAAGTCGCAGATAATGTTTTTTTGACACAAGACAAACCAGTTATATAGTAGCTCTTAAGCTTGGTGATGCAGTTCTGAATACAACGGAGGCATACAGATATCTTGGCCATATAATCTGTAATGATCTGTCGGATGAAATGGATATGAAATCCAAAGAAAGGAGTCAATACGGCAGAAGCAATATTCTACCCCGGAAATTTCACTTTCGTTCAGTGAAGTTGAAGAACAAACTGTTCACGTCCTATTGTAGTAATGTTTATTTATGTTCCTGGGCTAATTATAGAAAATCCACTATGCAGCACTTTACTGTTTCCTATAATAATGCATTTAGAATTATGCACAGCCTAACTATGATGTGTAGTTCTGACACGGACTGTTGCAATACTAGATTTAGAAAATGCATGTACAGTCTTATGAGCATAATATCTGCATCTACGAACAACATTGTTGAGAGTATTATGCACTGTGATGTTTATAAGACCTCTGTATTACGCAGGAAGTGGATTAGTGCAATATGTACACTATAATATACGTTTTACTTTTTACTTTTTTCTATGGACATAATGCATATTACATGTACGCTTTTTTGTCTGAAATAAAGATTGATTGATTGATTGATTATAAGATGGAGAAGGGAGATGACAAGAAGTCAGGTTGCCTTCAGCGTTGATGTAAAGTTAGTCAAGTTCTGGATAGCATGCACGAGGTAGAACGATCCACACCTTGTTTAAAACGTGCAATACAACATATTGACAGACTACCACTTGTATATGCCACCTGCCTCACCAAAACGGATATTAAATTGTAAAATAGCAAAATGGAGTTGTGTATCCTTTTGGACTCAGCAGATCATGAGATTCAAAATGGTATCTCATTTGTTGAAATATATTCAGTAGTTTTTAGTTTATTTCACAAATTGAATCAAACATTCAATATATAGTAATATACATATTAAACATGTTTTTACATTTCAGAACAGGTCTGATATTTGATGGTTTGTGTTTAGTTTAAATATTAATATTAGTCTGATCACAAATCTTCGATTGTTCATAATAGCAGTAGTAAATATATTATGCAGATATTACATATGTTAAGGTGCCTGTCTCGTAAGAACAAATCGCGTAGATAACAGTGCATTAGTGGTTGGAAATTTGTCAATCGCTGCAGCTTCTGTACTTTCATATGCTGGCTTGTTTCGAGCAACGCAATTAACCGTGACAGCGTCCATCCTGCTTTATTAATTGGTCATATTACCATGTCACGAAATTTAAGACGTGCAAACAAGGCCGCTAATTGGACCACATTGGGCAAGTTTCACTCGTGCGCTTTCCAGTAAATTGGGCAAAACGCTGGCCTTGTTCCAAAACCGTAGGCCCGATTTCAATGTTGCATTATTCTTCAGTAACGACAACACACTACACTCGCATGGCATATTCACATTGCAGTTAAATCAATGGAATATGTTACACGGATGCAGTATGTGTTGACTGATTGATATACCAGGTCCAGACAGCGTCACCAGTCCAATAAAAATTGTTGATTCTTTAGTAAAACGAGAACGATTTTGACATCACTATGAAGCAGGCATGAAACGCACGCACGCGCGCACATATATATATATTTGTGAGTATGCATATATGTGTGTGTGATGATGCAATCTATTACAGGTTGTCATAATATTGATGCACTTGATATAGCATTTCTGAAGTAGCAAATATCTGAAAGTGGCAGCCAAGCTTACTTAACCATTAGTTTTTACGCAGATGTGGTGGAACAACGTAATGTATATATGAAACATTAAATACATCTGGCAAAATGTGCCCCATGGCCATGATAAACAAATAAAATGAAATATGTTTATATAAAGAAATAGTGTCCTTTTTACACACTTGTTTTACATTAATAAATGTAGATTTTCATGCCATCCAATTAATGTCTGCAATGCTGTTATATTTCGAAATAGAAATTGTGGTTTCATGTGTAGTTAAACGTGCCTAAACAAATCGAAATTGTATAGCACGCAGTCAATCTATAAATTATTGCGGTGAATTACTAATCGGCGCAGTGGCGCAGTGGGGCGGTGGCGCGGCGGCGCGGTGGCGCGGTGGCGCGGTGGCGCAATGGCGCAGTGGCTGGATGTTTTCCAGTGAAGTCGCGATGGTGTTCTATTGAACAGGTATGCCAGGGAGTGAAGTGTACAGCTCTTTGTACAGTCTGTACTTTATCACCTTTGTATGTGAGAACTACTAT
Organism: Paraescarpia echinospica; assembly: GCA_020002185.1. Taxonomy (NCBI): domain Eukaryota; kingdom Metazoa; phylum Annelida; class Polychaeta; order Sabellida; family Siboglinidae; genus Paraescarpia; species Paraescarpia echinospica. The sequence goes on from CM034541.1 coordinate 30,683,692, forward strand.
AATATCTACCCCTGTGCAATTTTGTGTTGCCTGTTTGTGAACTTGAATAAAGCATTATATACGTATACTAGATGTAATGTAATTATATGTTCCGTATACTCAGGTTGTTGAATCGCAATGTTGCAGCCAGTTCAGGAGAAAGGGCAACCGAATTATTTGCACATATATACAGTTGCTGTCTTGGCTGTATTCCAATGCTACACACTGGTGCTGATACATTGATCGTCGCGTGTTCTGAAACCTATATATTTTACGCCCCTAGCAAGTGTTAACTATATTCTCGTGTAGCAATTTGCGTCACACGGTTTCTAAATAAATTTCTTGACAGGAACCAAGTGGTGAATATTGCAAACACAATGCAGTGTTACAGAAATAGCCAATGGTCGTCGCATTGGTTGGTAGTGTTTTCTTTATTACTGGATACATTCACATGTCCACAAAGTTGGTGTAGTGATGAAATATTGTATTGTTGAGTGTACTAATTGCTACATGCGGCGGCTACATTGCTATTATTTGGAACACGTCATAGCGGGTGAACAATTTGCATTTTGTGCATTGGTGACAGATACTAAATTAAACTCGATGGACAAATATTTAATTCATAATTTAGTGTCTGATTTAAAATAACCGTTTTGAATATTTTAAGCTGGTTTACAACGCATATTACCAAATGTAAACACTCCGCCTAGTAAGATATTACATTATCCTTCTGAAGACATGTTTTCACTAAAAGAACATATTGTACATATTACACACACACACGCACGCACGCACACACACACACACACACACACACACACACACACACACACACACACACACACACACACACACACACACACACACACACACACACACACACACACACAAACTGGTGAACATGATTCAACATATCGTTTATTATTGCACTATGTAAATAACTAAAAAATAAATCATGCAACATGTGTTATGCAATAGTTAAGCGTAAACTTGAGTACAGCGTAGAGGCTTTGTGCGAACACGCCTATCGTGTGCACATAAGTGTTTGAGATTTATTTAAGATTTGGTGGACCTTAATTTTGCCAAAACGCTTGAAATGTGGTCATGGCGACGCCAGTGATGCAGTGATTAAAAAGTAAGCAAATGAAAGTCCGAGTCACAGAAGAAAAACAGCACGCTAAAGACGGAACATGTATCCATTACCTACCGCGTGAGAAAATAATGTTGTCTTTGAAAATAACTGAACAGTACACCTGAACACTATAATGTTGCCACCACTTTTACCGAACAGATCGGTCGCGTGTTCTCCTGCCATTCCAGCAACGAGTCAAACAAAAGGGTTGCTTCCAGGTGACCTGGTTTGCCCAATAATATCAACGGCCAAATCGGCGAACTCATATTAATCGTATGTTTTTTTCACTCAGAGTGTTATAGCGTCATTGTGCTCTTGTGAACGAGGTGCCTGCTTTATGGTTTGTCAGTATTTATGATGTGCCCTGGATCCAGGCGATGTGGCGGACGTCCAAGTGCTAAAAGTAGTCACTGATTCACGATAGTGGCTCGGTTATCAACGGTAGCGCTAAACGTTTATTAGTTATGTAAGTATGCATGTTTCTGTGCAATAAATGTTCTGCTGCTATAACCAACGTCAGCACGAATTTTATATTATATATATATATATATGTAAATGTATATTTATAAGCAAAGAGAGCAGAGGCAGAACAATTCAATGGACACAGGAAAAGGGCACAGCAACAGCTGAGATGGGAGGACTGCTTGAAAAGATTGGAAGAGGATGGAGAGAGGTAGGTATAAATAAAAAAACATTGGAAAGAAAAACACTGCGAGTTGTTCGGCAATATTTGAGTGCTGCAGCAATGCATCTTGGGTTGGCGGAATACTTTCCATGGTCTTATGGCAGAATTGCGCTCTCCTTGCCTGGTCAACGGAACCCAAGTTGCTGCTGTTGTCGTAGAGGATAACGGTGTAGCGTTCCAGGAGTTGGAAGTGTCGCGAATCCAGATTCATACGGCTGTGTGGATTCAGTGCCATGTAGATTAATGCTTCTGTTACTTCTAGGAATGCAATTCAGGTTTTCCATGCCAGTTTCTTTCCCTTGCCGAAGAATCCAGACGTCGTGTCGCCCCCTGGCAAAGACATGGATTTGTCTTTTCCCAGGGCATGACATATGACATTGACATGGAGATGAGAAAAGTTCTTGCCTGTACCAAAGGCTACCCATATGTCTGCTGCTGGATACAAAGTTACAAGTATATACAAGCACAAAGACATCCGTATCTACAGTGCGTATCAGATATCTTGTTGCTCCCCTTTCCAAGGCATTCTGAACATGGATCAGCTGTCGCGTGTCTGCTTCCTCTGGGGTCACAGTGCAGTATATCATATTTGGACCCGCTGACGACCACTGATATGCCAGATGTGGCAAACACTTCCTTCCCATCTGGGCAGTGAAGATTTGCAGCCTTGGTGGTCTGGAATGCAAAGAGCTCCTGTTTGTTGGTATTGTCACAAAGGAAATCTTTCCAGTTTCTTGGCACATTGTGACTCCCAGCTACCTTCCAACGAGTCCCTTTGCCACGCTTCTCTCGTGTGGAATGGCGCGCTGCGTATCCCAGACGATGTCAACCCTTTTGGAGTTCGCTAAGTGCTTGACGATGTGAGAAACAAAGACAACGTCAGAATACTCATCAAACGTGGTGACGTTGGTTGTGGGTAAGATAGATGAACCACAGCGGCTCCGTCGAGAGCTTTTGCATCAAAGGATGTAAAGTGTTCTTTCTGACCTTTTCCCATCAGAATGCTAAGTAGATTAGATTTCTTTCCCATGCATAGTTGTCCGCAGTCACACAAGGTAGGAGGGTATGGATGGTTGTCACTGTGCTGCATGACGATATATAACCGAGAGAAGAGGGCCAGATCATTATTCAGCATTCACATATTTCCAGCCTGCTTGGTGTTGGACTGTCGTGCTGGAAGTCTGAAAAGAGCCAGTGAGTTCGTTTATATTGGAACATGGATGGAGCGTGTGCGATCAACGAAAACTGACTTGTGGTAGTTGTTATACTGATCTTTGCACAGTGCTTCGATAATACGGACGGCCTTCACCACATATTCATCCATAACATTGAGGCTGTCCGAAGTGAGCAGTTCAGGTATGCCTTCCCTAAAAGGGTTTCCCATATCATTGATGGTTTGAACTAGATTCAGTACTTGCTCTTCAACCCTTTTCTGGGCAGAGAACCCTCTCTCGTTCTGCTGGCTCTCATCAACCTCGGGAAAGTATTCTTTCTCAAACTCTCTGACAATTCTGGGTTACTCATGTCCTGCGATCATCCATTTCCTGAAAGCTGACGGATTTTCAGTGAGCCCTACCGCGCCACCTGAACCCTTGATAAGGTCGCTGTTTTGTTCGCGTGCTTGGTCTACTGGGATTGCCAATGTCCTTGAGAATTGACGGGTGGAGGTTTTCCATATCAAGGATATGAACAAGGATCAAACGGGAGTGGTTCTGGTGATCGATGGCAAAGAACCACAGGGCCAAGACATTCAGAGACTCGACGTAGAGGATAAAATCCGGCTGTCTTTAGGCTCTGGTGAAGGTACGGGCCACGATTTCCATATTGAGGATGTTGTCCCAATATTGGAATGTTGGGCTCTTTGCAATCATCGCCTGCCGCCATGTGTATTTTGCTTCCACGACATGGGACTCCTCGATATCCAGGAAGGCATCCTCTCGGAGTTTAGCCAATGCCAACGCACTGACCTGATGAGCGGGTCTGGTCCAGGTTAGATGGGAGGACTTGAGGAATAAACAGCTGTGCCAGAGGAAGCGATGTCTGCCTGGGTCAGAGCATTTGTCCACCCGAAACCCTCCAAGTAGTCACCATATGTACAACAGCTCGCCGTCTCAATATGGAGACCACCAAACATAGCAACGTATTTGTCTTCACCGTGTGTTTCAGGGAAACTCCACTGCACAAATTTTGCTAATACAAAATGCGGTGCATCAAAAGCATACACCGGAATCTGTAATAGATTGAGGTGTTCTGTTGCTTTGCGCAGGAGATTTATCCAACGCTTGATCATGGCCGTTGTAGCTGTTTTCTCGTAGAAAAGGGGCAACTGTTGGATGAGAGCCACTTCAAAGTCATCCGGGAATGTCTGCTGAGAGGCATTGATATGATGCCCATGCCACATTATCACCTTTTTCCAGTTCCTGATTCTCAGTTAGTTTGTGAGCCTTGTCTAGCCAACATTTCTCTTGTCGTTTTGCTCCTTCCAGATGTCCCTCCACAGGCTTCCTAGTGTGGGGTGGATTAGGGACAGATGCATGTGCCGTATCGCGTGTTATAGCTGGCACAGTGGTGAAATCTTCTAGCAGCAGTTGACTAGTTTTAGATTCTTGTGACGGCAGTCTGATGGCATCCTGGCATTGACCCAAATTGCCTTTCGTGCGGAGCCAAGAACCCTTTGCCATTGTGCTTGAGGGATTGTGTTCAATATTATCTTACGCCCCCACAGGGAAAAGTCCTTTCCGAAATTGAGTAGGGCATACCACACCTTCCTTTGCGACGTGTTCGCATACAGCAGCTGCCAGCTGGTTCTCCAGCTGAATAATTCGGTCATATGTTATGTTGAGGCCCAAATTGTAGAGCTGTGTTACCAATTTTTTCTTGATCTAGTTTGCGTGTGAACATTCAGACCAATGTACATTGGCAATGGTGGTACATTTTCCAAAGAATGCCTTGATTTAGCGGCAGATGACAATCCTTTTGTACAGTTGAGTATCACGGTCTGCGAAATAGTGATACATGTCTGGGAATCAGTTGATTGTTGCTCCTACATATTGCAGCATCGAGACCAGTGAAATGACTGTTGTTGGTATTGATTCCTCCTGGCAGTCAGCAAGGAAGGATCCATTGGATTGAAAGCCATCAGAGGTGAACATGTCTCTTCGTACGATCTTGGCGGCATTGGCAAGAACTAGGGCATCGCCATCGTAGTCAATGTTTAAAGCCTGCTTCAACATCTGCTGCATTCCCTGCTGGAAAACCAGAATAACATGTTTTACATCACACTGCTCTTGGGCTTATGGAAAGCGTTGCAAAAATTGTTCTTTAATCGAACTTGTTCATTTCTTTCTTTATGCGAATAACGCACAACCGATGTTCATACATTTAGCACAACTCTGAAACCTTGAAGTAGAAATTGCACTTTTGTATAGAGTTGTCTACAAACAGGGCAAGCTCACCAAAAGTTCTCGCTTGATTCTTCTTGTCTTCTGTATGGCTAGTAAAAGACTCGTGGACATGTCTTGAGAGGGCCCTGCGTCGATTTTTGATAGCAGGAAAGGAAAGTAAGTGATATTTGGCATTAACACTGCAATAAGGTCTACCCCTCCATCTTGGCCACCAGTGATGTGTCTTGTAAGTCTATGGCCATTATTCTAACAGTTTCTTCAGCACGAAGTGTCCTAAAATCGTGCAGCTGATCATCCTTTTGGCATAATATGCAAATGTATATAGGGGTTAGCGCTGTCGAAACCTTTTCCCGTTTGCTATTCTCTTCTGCATCTTCTCTTTCACGCTTCCTCGTAGTTCTTTCCAAGCGGAATGTAGTGAAGTTCACGCGACAGCATTCGTGCCACTGTGCTCGGTTCTCAATTAAATAATTCCCAGTTATGTCGTTACTAAAATGTACTGGCACTGGCATTCTTTCTAATTTTTTGAATGTATTAACATTGATCAGGAAGGATCTATATGGTTCTGATTTATCGCCAGATCCATGCCCATTCAAAAGGCATGGTATACATATATTCAAGGGGGGATTCTTATGGACCCACTTAACAAATTGGCTTACTCCAATCAAAGAGTGATATCTTATTGTCCAAGGAAGCAGAATACTAAATGTGATGGTTTTATCTGGTCTGTCACATTGGACAATTTAATAACACGGCGTATAGTGGTTTAATGGGGCGGGTGAAACAATAATGGACAAGTGTTTAACTCCGATCAAAAAGTAAAATGTTATTGATGAAGTAAAAACAAATTGGTGCATTTATTCGGTATATTTCATATACCATGGGAACATTTACTAAAACACTATAATATATTGGTTCTATGGGGGGTGAAAAAATATGGACTCACCCAAAATATTTGCTGACTACTATCGAAAAATGAAATGTTATTGTTCAAGTAAACAGCAACAAAATTGGTGTCTTTCTCTGCTCTGTCCCGATCAAATTGCTAAGCGACCTGACTATATGGCTAAACACGACCGGATAGCTATCCAGTGTCTCGTGACTCGTGCATACGAAATAGGAACATAAATTAAACGCGAATAGCTATTCGCAGATAGCGATTATCCGCGTTTAACTTTATCTGGTTTACACGCATACGGGCCCATATGGCGAACCACGTGGACTATATATTACATTCAGTGTCAGTGGAATGCGTACAGGCCTGCTTAAAAATTACTTCGATCGATTGCCCGGACGGAGTGTACAAAACTGACTGATGTTGCTTTTGAGTAAACTATTTCATCATTTATAAAAGGCATCACTGCAATAATTGTTATCTGGAATAAGACTTCCGGCCGAATGTTTGCTGTTCTTGTTTTAAATGTTTAGTTTAAATACTTTCGTGTATAGTAAACATGAATAAACATTCCGTTGGCACACCTGGTGAATAATTATCTTTGGTATTTGTTCTCTGTCTGAATATAGTGTGAGCGAAAACTGGGTAGGCAACTGAAATATGAAACATGGAGCGTATATTATGTGTTTATATGTTTGTCTGTGTGTGTGTGTGTGTGTGTTTGTGTGTGTGTGTGTGAGTGTGTGTGTGTGTGTGTGTGTGTGTGTGTGTGTGTGTGTGAGTGTGTGTGTGTGTGTGTGTGTGTGTGTGTTTGTGTGTGTGTGTGTGAGTGTGTGTGTGTGTGTACGTGTTTGTGCGAGCGCGTGCGTGCATATGTGTGTGTGTACCAAACCAAACGCGACCATGAACTCCAACATTCCAGCGTGGACATTATAAGATGGAGGAGGGAGACGGCAAGAAGTAAATTTGCCTAAAGCGTTGATGTAAAATTAGTCAAGTTCTGGATAACATGCACGAAAGTAGAGCAATGCACACACTGCTTAAAATTTGTAATACAACATTTTGACAGACTGTATATGCCATCAGCCTCAGCAAAGTGGTTATTATATTACAAAATTGCAAAATGAAATTTTGTATCCTTTTGGATTCCGCAGACCATGACATTCTAAATGGTATCTCAGTTGTCGAAATATATTCACTAGTTTTTATTTTATTGCACAAATTAAATCAAACATAAAAAATATTGTATTATGCATATTCACACTGTTTTTTTATATTTCAGAACAGGTTTGATATTTGATGGTTTATATAATTATTAATATTAATCTGATCAAAAATGTTCGATTGTTCATAATTGCAGTAGTAAATATATTATGCCGATGTAACAAAGATATATGTCTCATAAGAACAAATTGCGTAGATAACAGTGCATAATTTTTAGGAAGGTTGTCATACGCTGCAACATATGTACTTCCATATGCTCGCTTGCTTCAAGCAACGCCATCAACGGTGACAGCGTGCCTCCTCTTTAATTAATTGGTCATTTTACCATGTCACGACAATTAAGACGTTCAAACAAGGCCAGTATTTGGACCATATTGGGCACGTTTCACGCGTGCGCTTTCCAGTAAATTGGGCCAAACGCTGGCCTTGTTCCAAAACCGTAGGCTCGATTTCAAGGTTGCACTATTCCTCATTAATGATAACACGCTACACATTCATGGCATATTCACATTGTGGTTAAGGCACTGGGATGTATTACACGGATGCAGTGCAAGTTGACTTGGTAATATACCAGGACAAGACAGTGTCAACAGTACAATAAAAATGGTTGATTTTTTATTAAAACGGGAACAATTTTGACATCACTAAGAAGCATGCATGAAAAGCACGTACGTACTCACGCACGCATGCACACACATATAATATATATATATATATATATATAAAAAATATATACATATATATATATATACACACATATTGTGAGTGTGTGTGTGTGTGTGTGTGTGCGTGTGTGTGTGTGTGTGTGTGTGTGAGTGTGTGTGTGTGTGTGTGTGTGTGTGTGTGTGTGTGTGTGTGTGTGTGTGTGTGTGTGTGTGTGTGTGTGTGTGTGTGTGTGTGTGTGTCTGTGTGTGAATGTGTGTGTCTGTGAGTTTATGTGTGTGTGTTTGTGTGTGTGTGCGCGTGTGTATGTTGGCTGGATGTTTCCCAGATAAGTTGCGATGGTGTACGGCTCTTTGTACTGTCTTGAGGACTGGCTACTATAAAAACTTTCCTTTACTTCGTTACCTTTCCGAACTCAGAACTCAGAATAAATGTATTTGATTGATAAATACGATATATATACAATGAATAACGTAAGTAATTAACAAGGTCTCGAGATTACCGTTAAGATATAGGATATCGCTAGCTCAGGACCCACCCCATAAATATAAACAACAACAAAATTTACATCACACAAATCAGAATAGCATATGACTTGTTTTTACAGTTGATAATTACTCAATGTATCAATATACGTACATAATACAAGGACTAATTATATGTGCTCGTGTACACATTGACGTACATGTGGATACTTAGGTATATATTTCAATACGTATTACGAAATACAACTAAAGCAATCATGAATACGACAACTGGATTCAAAATTTAAAGTAAAACAGTTTTGTTGTGTATGTTAAAAAACCACATAGACTTAGGGTGTAAATTTTATTAAGGGTAATACTTGTTATTTTGTTAACTCTCTCTACTGTGTTGAGTCTAATGCAATTTTTGGCAAATTCATGCTTGATTCTGGACATATACAGTTTATTTATTTCACGTGTTCAGTGCTGATTAATAACATAGATGTATGTGTTTGAAAAAACATCGAATTAGTAGGGTAATCATTATTAATTTACAGTAACATTTTCAATGTTGGAGTCATCCAACTTTAGCAAATGAAGTGTTTTAAATATAGGACTTGTATGAACATTGTATTTGCTTAAGGATATTATTCGTATTGCTATTTTCTGTAATTTGAAAATTCGATGTGCCTGATGAACACATAAAAGTATGCCATAATTAATATGAGGGAGAATAAGAGCACTGTAGGTAATATATAATGTATTAAGTGGTAAAAATGTTTAAGTTTAATTAGTATGCCTATTGTTTTACATCTTTTATTTGCTATTTCGTTTTTATGACTTTGCCAGTTTAAATGGTTATTTATTGTGATGCCTAAAAATTGTAATCATTTACACATTCAATGTATGCCCCATCCATTTGTAACAGAGGGTATTCTACTTTCTTTTGAGGCATATATAAAAAATCGTGAATTTAGTCTTTTTGGCATTTAGTGACAGTTGATTAGCTTTCAACCAATTGCTAATCTTTGTTAGTTCTTTGTTAATATGTTCTCTTCGCATTTGGCCTTCTGAATCGTTAACTGTATTTAGTGAACTAGTAAGGGTCTTGTCGTCAGCATACGTTATGAATTTGTAAAGGTCACTACAAAGTGCTATGTCATTTATGTATACAACAAATAAGAGTGGCCCTAAAATTGAACCTTGAGGGACACCAGTTTTGATGACTTTTTCTTAGACTTAACATTTTCATTTTCTACGTAGTGCTTACGATTTTGAAAATAACTCTTACAAAGATCCAGAGTCTTGTCATTTAATCCGTAAATTGTGATCAATTGCGTTAAATATTTTTGATAAATCAAGGTATATATTTATTGGAGTAACCGATTTATCAAGTTCTTGTAAAATTCTGTCTATAATTTCGAGTGTAGCAAGCTCAGTAGAATGTTTCTTTCTAAAGCCATATTGGCTATTGTAGTATAACGCTTTAGAATGGAAGTAAACGTGGATTTGATCAAACATAACCCTTTCAAATATTTTTGAAAACACTGGTAGGATAGAAATATAATGATAATTGATAAAGACAGAAACACCACTTTTTTTAAAAAGGGTATGACTTTTGCTATTTTTAGTTTAATATACCAGTTATTATTGATTGATTGATAATTAGAGTGACTGCATGACTGATATCTTTTTTTTACTCAATTTTAGTAATTGTTTTGACATAGCGTCTTTTCTACAACTTGATTTGGTAAACTCAATTATTTTAACAGTAATTTCCTGTCAATTTGGTTAAAGCTGTTGGTGTGAAATATCGGGTTTTTATTATTATAATGCAAGTCAGTTTTAAGTTTATGATAATGATCTGTATTTACCGGAGTCTGTTTCATTCTCGAATACAATTTGTTTCTAAACTTTATCGATATAATAATGCTCTTGGAAATCCGAGTTTTCTTATATTTATGTTTGTTAAATTTAATTACTTTAATAGGTAGAAATTTCTCCATAGCTTCAGTAACAATTTCATCGTGGATATTGTAGTATTGATTCGGATTTGCATGAGAATATGTGTGAAGTTTATTACAAATATTTTAGCTTGTTATTTCATTTTTTTATTTATTGTATTAGTCAGGATTTCGTTGTTTTATTCGTATAAAACTAGGTATCGCACTAGTGGTTTCAACATAGTCCAGACTTAGAAAGTACGTATAAAGGAGTGTTCCATGATATTCTGAAAGTCGTGTTGGCATAGTAATTTTAGGGAAGAAACCATGTGAACCGATTGTGTCAAAATATTCACATTTTATGGGTTTTTCGTTATTTTTAAGCAAATCAATATTGTAATCTTTTGCAATGATTATTTCACTTTTAGATTTTTGTAAATCATATAAATTTGACGCAAATTCGTCTGTAAATATACAAGTTCAATTATATATGTAGTTGGTCTATATATATATATTTCCAAGAATTATTACTTTCTTCATGGCACAACATGTTATTTCAATAAATTGACTTTCCCAAGTGCCTGTATTAGGATGGATATTTACATATTTGTAATTGTATTTGTTGCTGCTTTAGATTGCCAAACCAGCATGCGCAAAACAATTTTTTTCTTGGCATATCAATGTATACCCATCTATTTGAAATAAAAAAGTGTAAGCCACTTCATCGAGCCATGTTTCCTGTAAACATAAAGCACCAATCTCACAACCACTACTTCTGAATGTCTCTAGCTTTATTTTATTTTCGTCAATTTTGGCATTTAAACTCTAACAGTTTAGGCTTTGCACGATAAATGTGCATTGCTTGTTCGTTAAACTGTTTACTAAATTATTATCGTCAAAGTATAGTGAATGTTGTAGTGGTTCAATAGCCCCATCGTCATTCATTATATCTGTTTTTAATATGTGATAGAGACAATTTGTCTCTAGACCACCAAATGGCGCTAACAAATAAGTGTTATCAATCACATTGGAAAATTGGATAAACAATAGTGCTCTATGTTTACAGGACACATCATATAAACACAGACTAGACATTGTGAAAGAGCTGCACAAGTTATCCCTGAGCATAATACAAATACATTTTATAAAAGAGAATATTACGAATATTCCGCATGCATCTATAACACAACGTACTTATTGCATAAACTCAAAATGTGTGAAAATAAATTACAGCATATGTACTGCCACAACTTGAACGTAAAATTAGAAAAACGTAAGTATATTCAACAAAACACAAAAGGATTATTGCGTAGACACTAAGCTTTGGGGAAATACTATATATAATGCACTGTCCCCAAAATTGTAATATAAAATGAATATAACACTAAACGTAGTTAAAAGAAAATTTATAAATATTGCTCTCCTCCCAAAATGAAATCAACTTGAATATTGACTGCATATCGATAAATATCGATTCACACCATATACCTGTAGACTAAAATGTACATAATATGAAATTGTACTATTTAAATACAACGTCATTTCATGTGGAGCAGTTCGCTCAATAGTAAATGTCAGCAAAAAAACGTATATCAAAAACATGAAATGCTTTATAGAAAACATCATAGGTACTATAAAGTTTTTTTTATAACATTTTGTAAGTGAGCCTATGCAATAACGTTAACATAGATAAACTAAGTTTGATATAGCGTTAACAAAATCGTTTAAAAAGTTCTCATTTTGTCTTGTAATAATGACAATCACAAGCAAATTACCGTTAAACGTTACTTTGATTAAACACAAGTGAAGGGTAAGAAGCATAATAAGGAAAAGAACAAGTAAGGAAAAAAATTGTGACTAGGCATGTTAGTCACACTGGAGTCTGACTCACAGCATAAGTGATTACAATAATAAATGCTACATAAATGCATTTAAATATAAATTACTTGAGTCATGTTATACAAATTCACGTAGGCGTGATACACATTTGGTTATAGGTAGGTCTATGATACTCGAAATATGTGTAGGCGTTCAAAATAGCATATCACACGAGAGTCAGCGGCGTTCTCTGACAACTAGTCTGTCGAACGAGATGTATGCGTACTTCCTTTCAGCACGTAGCTACATCATCTTCGGAAGTAGGTCTTTACGTTTCTGTACGACCTTCAGTGTATAGTCTTCATCCACATACACAACGTTCGGTTCCACGAGTCGGGCTTTGTCTAAGAGGTACTCGCGGCCATTAAACGATGCCAATTTCACAACCACCAGTCGTGACTTTTTAGCCCCGTTCACCATTCTCGCAGCGGCGGTTCGGTGAGCGCGCTCAATCTTTATCGTTTCGACTCTGTTTGCTATCATGGCGAACTTATTAAACAATAGGCTGATTTTTACCAGATCTTCCGTTTTTCCCACGATTCTTCAGCGATTTCTGGTATGCCGTCGATCCTGACGTTCGTTCGTCTAGTTTGGTTTTCTATATGGTCGACCTTTTTCTTCAAGTTTCTGCAGTTGTTTTTGCAGGTAGTCGACGCTAGTGGCACTAGGTTGTGTGTCAGAGTTTGATAACTCACGCTTGAGGTCGGCCACCTCCTGCTCAGTACACTGCAGACTCTGCTTTAGGTCAGTCATAGATTTTAGTGTCTCGGCCATGAAGTTGTCTAATCTCGAGTTTGTGCCCTGAATGAAGGATTGCAAGCACGTCTGGAAAATGTTTTGATGCATTTCCTGCAGACTGTTGAAAGTTGCCTCATCTGTTTTTGTTGACGTCGTCGCAGTTTCCTCTAAACGTTCGGCCCCAGTGTTCGACAGTTCAAGTAGTGCTTACGGTGCTTACGGTGCTTACGGTCGCGGTCACTTACCCACTTCTCAACGGTAACACACAGTCACTTGGGCAACAGGGTTGCTAACAAGCGATAATGCAGAGTCAATTGGTACCTGGTGGTCAATCACCTGTTGTCAATGGGTGGGTGATAAATGACCCGCAGAATACAAAATTGTCAAAACATTTCTCATGCACGTATATATTTGGAACGACTCGCTATCCAGGCACTAACCAGGCCCAGACCATATATGCTTGCACATGCCGTATGTCAAACACACAGTGGAAATGTACCAAAACTTGCAGAATCACGACGACTTGAGAACACTTCCACACAACAACTGAACATTGTTTTTGTATATGGGAACCATTACGATATATTCCCCTGTGCACTTTCGTGTTGCCTGTTTATTAATTTGAATAAAGCAATATATACGTATACCAAATGTAATGTAATTATATGTTCCGTCCCGTATATTCGGATTGTTGAATCGCAATGTTGCAGCTGTTTCAGGAGAAAGGGCAACCGAATAGTATGCACATTTATATAATTGCTGTCTTGGCTGTATTCCAATGTTACATACTGGTCCTTATACATTCATCGTCGCGTGTCCTGAACCCTCTGTATATTTTATGTCCCGTGCGAGTGTTGAATATGGTTTCGTGTAACGACTTGCGTCACACGGTTTCTAAAGAAATAGCTTGACCGAGATCCAGTGGTGAATGTTGCAAACACATTGCAGTGTTAAAAATAGCCAACGGTTGTCGCATAAAGCTAATGTTCGGATGCGGCATGCGGATTCGGCATGCATCATGCGGAATGCGTGTTACGTCAATCCATGCGTGCGTGACGCAGTGCGTTTTCTCTTTTCGCTTCCGTCATGGCGGCGTGTACATTCAGCATAAAAATATAAAACAGGGTGATGACGCACTTCTTCCACAGATGCTTCTACTTGAATTGTTCAAAGTTTCCGAGACGGCGTGTTTCAATAATCAATACCTATGCCGCCATTTTGAAAGGTGGGATAATACCTGTATAATGACGTCTATCCTGGGAATTTCCTGTCCGATTCGTGTGCGGATACAATTTGAATCGCTACATGGAGCGATTAAATTTTCCGCATCCGTATCCGCACGACAAAACGGATCAGCTTCCGCACAAATGGAATCACTCGTATCAAATCCCACTATAGCCATTTGTTGTCGCTTGCCGCATCCGTACATATGGAATCGTACGTAGCTTTAGTTAGTTATGTTTTATCTATCACTGGAGTCATTCTGATGTCCACAAAGTTGGCATAGTGGTGAAACACTGTGTTGTTGAGTATCCAAGTGGCTGAATGTGGCAGATACATGTCCATTATTTGGAACAGGTCATGGCCTGTGAACAATTTACATTTACAGCATTGGTGACAAATAATAAAATTAAACTCGATGAACAAATATTTAATTCCATAAAACAACAATTGTGTTAATTATGTCATTGTTTTAAAATCACCGTTTGAATATTTTAAGCTGGTGAACAACGCATATTACAAATTCAAAACACTCCGCCGAGTAAGATATTACATTATCCTTCTGGAAACATATTTTCACTAAAAGAACACTTTGTTCATATTACACACGCACATATACACACAATACAACCCCTCCCTCTCTCTCTCTCACACACACACACACACACACACACACACACACACACACACACACACACACACACACACACACACACACACACACACACACACACACACACGTACACATACACACATACACACACAGTCACACATACACATAAATACACACACAAACACATACACGCACGCACTCACACAGACACACATGCACACACACATACATACACATACACACACAAACACAAACACAAACACACATACACACACACACACACACACACACACACACACACACACACACACACACACATACACATACGTACATAAACACTGAGGTTTCTCCAAACGCAAATTTTTGCAGAATATTTCGCTCAGCAAGTCATTTAAAAAGTTCCAAGTCTACTGTTTGCAAAGTAGGGAACAATCACAGAAAACCGTAAAGTTGCGATCAATTGAGTTACACCCTTCTGACCATTACTCCCGTAATGACACTCAAACAACGACGAATTTCGATAATAGAAACAACATTTTTGTCTACTTCTCTAAGTAGAAGCTACATCAGTATAGTGTATGCTATTTAATCTTTGACATTAAACAAGGTAATTTTTGGTAGTTGCTTTGTGTAACTTGTTGGGCAAATGACAGCAGAACATGCGAACGATCTCGTCATAGTTGCATATAATAACTACTGCTGCGCCTGCTCCCCTATTCTGACCATTATATATATATATATATATATATATATTGCGTATTATTAGTAGTATAATTTTTGTTGTTCTACATTCGAATGAGGGCATATCGTTGTTGTTTACTCCACGACGGCAGTAATGTGGTAAAAAGACAACCACCCAGAGAGTTCAGACACCATTTTATTTTCTGGAAAAATAAGAGACGCAATAACTAGTTTGACGAGCCACGTTACGCACTAAATTGTGCCATCTGCACTGGTGCAGACAAATTGTGGACACATTGCTCCATTGCACACTCATTTTCATTTTTGTGGCCAAAATCTTTCACAAATATCAAAAAAACAAAACACGTAAAACATACAATGTACTGTGAATGGGTGGTGGGAAATTAGTCATAACAAAGAACAATAAATCGACACAGTAGCGTCACCTAACGAAAGGAACATGACAATTAATTAACGCTATTGTGCAAATCAGAATCGAATCTGCATGCCGCATCCGAACATATGGAATACTACCTTTATGCGACGTAATGTAGGATTGTCACTTAGGTTGAATCTGGCGGTTTTTGTTTGTAGTTTTGGAAGCCGTCTTTGCTCGCTAAAATCGAAGCTGTCACACCACGTAGTTGTGGGTCTAGTGGCAGATAGAGTCAATATGAAAGAAACGCATTGCATTTTTCAGGACAAGTAACTCAAGAGATCATCCGTATAGAGAGTGACATCGAACAGCGGAACTCGTTTTGTCTCTGATGTCTCGTTTCATGTGATCTTTCGTTTGGATTAACGGCAAACAACAATGCGTGACTTGTCGGGTACCTGGAGCACAATCATGTTAATGACAAGAAAATGTCCTTCAGACTTCTATCACATAAACGGAATTGACACACACACACACGCACACACACACACACACGCACACACACACACACACACGCACACACACACACACACACGCACACACACACACACACACACACACACACACACACACACACACACATACACACACATATTCACGAATATATATATGTACACACATGTACATACACACATACACAAACATACATACACATACAAAGACACACACATAAACACGCACACACACACACACATATACACACACACACACACACACATACACACACACACACACACAAACACACACAAACACACATGCCTACAGGCACGTATGCTCATACCCGCGCTCAAAATACAAGCTTCCAGAAGAATTCGTCTCAGACTGATATGACACACAATGATACAAAATAATATGATTGTATAATAAGTTCTATTTGTATTATTTTATAATCTAAAATTCAATACTTATTTGTGTTCATTTTTGCAGAAAAAAAGAATATTTGCACGAAATACTCACAGGAGCAGATTAATGAACATTCTCCAGGATAATTCAATTTTATTCAAACTTTTGTTTATTCATATCCACATCTTTTTTAAACAGTAGGTATTTGCTAACATCTAATTTGTATATATAGGAACAAAATTGATACGTGGATTCACGTACCAGCGTTGTATGATGTCGACCTTAACGCCACGTACCCCCCTTACAATGGGATCTTAAATGACCCCACAAGGGGTGAAGTCTGTATACAAATCTGTGCTGCTTAAGCCGTTTGTATCTCTTCATGTCAGTCTGACTACCTATTTATAACAAATCACAACAAATATAGTATATAACTTGTCTGTATGTAATGCATAAGATGTAAGTGCGAATGTGTGTATGTGTGTGTGTATGTATGTATGCATGTATGTGTGTATGTATGCATGTATGTATGTATGTATGTACGTATGTTTGTATGTATGTATGTATGTATGTATGTATGTATGTATATATGTAAAATAATTATGTGTATGTATGTATATATATGTATGTATGTATAATAAATATATGTATGTGTGTTTGTATGTATGTACGTACGTATGCATATATGTGACATGTATAAAGGGAGATGCAATGATAACGCAGAGAATCATCCAATTTTTCAGATTGAGCGAATGTTGAATGTTGTTCCAACCAATGATATGGTTGTAACAATATTTAACAAGATTGTGACCCAGAGAATTAACTCGAGATGGCAGGTGAACAAGGAAGCCTTTTGGCTTATCGAGAAGTGCAACCCTATTTATCTACGTGTATCCTGTATATCTGTAGTAGTGTTGCTTCCTCGTATATTGTCTCTATAACGAATAACAGCTGCCATTAGATTGCAGTAACTATTTCCTAATAAACATTGTGAAATTGCTGCAGCCCCCATCATAGCCATCAATCATTTGAAAATAACAAGAATATGAAAGGATGTGCACTTATGGCTGCTTATTTATTACGTAAATGACAATTGGCACCTACCAGCCGATTGCTTCACCACGTCAGCCTCACGACTAAACTAAAATAAAAAAGAATCGTTTGCACATGCGAACATCACAAACACACTACACGTGCTGTTGTAGTTAATCGATACGTAGCAGAATATAAAACTGTTTCATATTTCGAAACATATTTAACATAGAAACAAAATTGCAACGTTAATTAAACACATATGACCATACACCGACTATACGAACCAAATGTTCGAATTATAGCTATTGAGGCTCGGATTCTTGTCCCGTCAGACCTCGGTTACAATAGTTCGAGTTCATGTTTCTGATGGTTGATGTTTCATCGTATTGCACCAAGATGTTCCCGGTCTGTGTTTATGATGTGATCGGGGCAAAAGTAAAACAGTGCTTACACATTATGTTAATGTGTCATACCTTTCCAATTGCAGCGGTGTTTACCAAAGCAGCCGTCGTCAACAAAGCCAAAAGACACAACATGAGAATATTGTTCGCATGCATTGTCACAGCTATTGGATTCTACAAAAACGAAGGCGGTCATAGAAAACTTCTACCTCTAAACTATATGTTGCAATGCTACTATTTAGTTGTTTGCGCGAACGCGCTCTAGTACACAGTCACACACATACACACACATGCGTGTGCGCGCATGCTCGCTCTCTCTCTCTCTCTCTCTCTCTCTCTCTCTCTCTCTCTCTCTCTCTCTCTCTCTCTCTCTCTCTCTCTCTCTCTCTCTCTCTCTCTCTCTCTCTCTCTTCTTCTCTCTCTCTCTCTCTCTCTGACTATCTCTCTCTCTCTCACACACACACACACACACACACACACACACACACTCACACACTCGCACACGTAAACACTAGCACTAACAAAAAGCTCACAAACTACAACACAAACAGTACATTTGTAGCAATTTGATCAGGCATGCGGCATGACTCATATACAATTATCATGTAATGTAATGTGATGTCGTTACCAACACTACTAATATATATATATATATGTTACAGTAACGACGCGAGTAGTGACAAAGATAGATCCTTGTTTGATACATCGCGAGCTTCGACGACCTATGCATAACCAACGTGCCTACCTGGCGAAGATTTTCCGACACCTTCTCATAGCAGTTAACTGTTGACAGAACCGACGATACAACTGACAATCGTCGGGGAGTGGGCTGTTTTAAGCGATTAGCATCCATTAAAAACACTCACGATATGCGACACGCATGACAATCCTTTCACGTGATCGACTTTTGGCAAAGTGCCAAGTCGCGTATATTCATGTATGCATGTAGACATAAATGCATGCTATATGGAAACTCATGTACGTATATATGCACTTTACCATATGAAAAAAGGAGTTTATTGACAAATGTTTGTTGTAAAAGTGTTACTAGTTTCACATCGCTCCGCCGTCTCTCTTTAGCTCATTGTCTCTCTTGTATGGTGTCAACTGTCAGGGGCACAACGTCGCCTATCCGAGAGTATAACATTCGCCGGTTGTGGGTGATGTATTATTCAAATACCATGTGGCAGTTACTGCCCTATCCACTGTCGGCTTTTACATTGAATTATGACAACATAACATGAATACGTAACCTGGTTTGTGAACATTCAACTTTTCACTAAAACAATGGGAAGAACTGCGCAACTGCTCCTGTCGTGTGTTGATTAATTACATCAACACTGCTAGGACTGTGTCACTACTACGGGATACCAGTATTTTATGCGACGATGTGTGTGTGAGTGTGTGTGTTAAATATGTGTTTGTGTGTTTGTGTGTTTGTGTGTTTGTGTGTTAGTGTGTGAGTGTGTGAGTGTGTGAGTGTGTGAGTGTGTGAGTGTGTGTGTGTGAGTGGGGGGGTAAGTGGGGGTGATTGGGTGGGTGAGTGGTTGGATGTGTGTGTGTATGTTGTTGCTGACCGTGTGTATGTCGTGTGTGGCGCGTTTGTGGCGTGTGCGCGCTGGTGAGTGTGTGTTTGTGCGTGTGTGTGCGCGCGTGTGTCGTGTGTGTTGTGTATGCGTGGTGAGAGATGGAGAGAGCGTGCATGTTCCATTTGTGGAGCGCAGTGTCGCAGTAGATGAATGCTTCACAGAGACGTCGCGATGGTATTCTATGCAACAGGTCTGCAGGGAGTAACGTGTACAGCTCTTTGTAAAGTCTTGAGGACAGGATAATGCGCTGTATAAGAACTTTCTTTTACTTTGTTACATTTGTGTGTGGGAACTATTGTATCGGTATCTATTACGATATCTACCCATGTGCAATATATTGGTGCCTGTTTGTGAATTTGAATAAAGCATTGTATACGTATACTAGATGTAATGTAATTATACGTCCCGTTCCGTATATTCGGGTTGTTGAATCGCAATGTTGCAGTTGTTTCAGGAGAAAGGGCAACCGAATTATATGCACACTTATATAATTGCTGTCTTGGCCATATTTCAATGTTACACACTGGTGCTTATACATTCCTCATTATGTGTTCTGAAACCCATATAGTTTATGCCCAGTGCGAGTGATGAATATGGTCTCGTGTAGCAATTTGCGTCACATGGTTTCTAAAGAAATAGCTTGATCGAAATTCATTTATGACTATCGCAAACACAATACAGTGTTACAGAAATAGCCAACGGTTGTTGTATTAGCTAATAATGTTTTCTTTATCTCAGGAGTCCTTCAGATGTCCACAAATTTAGTATAGTGATGAAATACTGTATATTTTAGTGTCCAAATTGCTGATAGCGGCGGCTACATAGCTATAATTTGGAACATGTCATGGAGGGTGAACAATTTACATTTAGCTACATAGCTATTATATGGAACATGTCATGACGTTTTAACTATTTACATTTAGTGCATTGTTGACAGACACTAAATTAAACTCGATGAACAAATATTTAATTCCATAAAACAACAATTGTAGTAAATAAATCACTGTTTTAAAATCACCCTTTTGAATATTATAAGCTGGTCAACAACGCATATTACAAAATGAAAACACGCCGCATAGTAAGATATTACATTATACTTCTGGAAACATAAAAGAACATGTTGTACCTACTACATACATATAGTACTACGGACATGCACACATCCTAACGCACACACACAAACACACACACACACACACACACACACACACACTCCCGCGCACACTCACCAACACACACACACGTGCACACACACACACACACACACACACACACACACACACACACACACACACACACACACACAAACTGGTGAACTTGGTTCAAAATATTGGATATAATCGCACTACGTAAATAACTGAGAAATAATTCATGCAACGTGTGTTAAGCAATAGTTAAGCTTAAACCCGAGTAGTGCGTCCAGGGTTAGTGCGTACAAGCTTAGCCTCTGCACATTAGTGTGTGAAATTAATTTTATAATTGCTGGACATTAATTTTGTAAAAACTGCTTAAAATGTTGTCATTTCGACGCCAGTGATGCTGAAATTAAAAGTAAGCAAATGGAAGGCCGGGTCACAGAAGAAAAACAGTACACTGAAGTCAGAACGTGTATCCATTACCAACTACGTGAGAAAATTAATGTTGTATTTGAAAATAATTGAACACTACACCTGAACAATTTAGTGTTGCCATCACGTTTACCAAAACGCGGCACATCACTGTTAGCAAAGTAGTAAATAAGCACTTGGAGTAGCGATAGCGTGTAAACATATTGAGATCGGTCGCGTGTTCTGCTGTCATTCCGTAACCAGTTAAACAAAAGGGCTGCTTCCAAATGACCTGGTTTGCACAATAATATCAACGGCCACAGCGGCCAATTTATATTATTCGTCTGTTTTTCACTGAAAGTGTTATGGTGTCATTGTTCTCTAGTGAACGAGGTACCTGCTTTACGGTGTGTCAGTATTTATGATGGGCCCTCAATGCAGACAATAATTACTGTTCCACGATAGTGGCTCGATTAACAACGGTAGCGCTAAACTTTTTATCAGTTATGGGTACGTTATAAGTATACATGTTTCAGTGGAATAAATATTCGCGGCTATGACCTACGTAAGAACAAATATATATATATATATATATATAATCTATATGTAACAAATATATATATTTATAATATATATATATATATAGTTCATATATATATATATACATCATTTATATATATATATATATATAAGCAAAGAGAGCAAAAGCAGAATAACACAGTGGACACAGGAAAATGGTCGGCCAAAGCTGAGATGGGAGTACTGCATAAGGAGAGACATGAGAAGATTGGGGGAGGATGTGAGATGGAGAGAGGGAGGCATCAATGGAAAACTTTGGAAAGAAAAGCAACACACACACACACACACACATACACTCATACACACTCATACACACTCATACACACTCTCACACACACGGACCCACATGCAAACACTCACATACACACACAGACTCGCACACACACACACACACACACACACACACACGCACACACATATACACACACACACACACACACACACACACACACACACACACACACACACACACACACACACACACACACACACACACACACACACACACACACACAATCATACACAAACACACACAAACACATATAAACACACACAAACACATAAGCACACACACACTCACACAGACACACACTACACACTAATATACCACTTTCAGTCACAAACAAATCTTCAAGGTGGCTGCCCGAGGATATATGTGTATTATGGTGTGTCCCGAGCTTTGATAGTTTTTTGGTGGGGAGGCGTTGGAGTGTGGAGGTTTTCAAGGTGGGCGACTGGTCGAATGAGATAAAACGCGCTGAATTTTCGGACTTTGTGAAAGTGCTAGATGGAGGTTGCTTAGCTGCTGTTAGTTCCATAACTTAAGCCTGAAATCGACGCACATTACGCCTCAGTGTCACTGCGTGCCTGTGTAGCAGGGTGCATTACGTTACAACGTCTGACACTGGCAAACAACGGAGAGTGGAACTGTAGTAACCAACTTCTTAATGTGTTTCCGCATAACTGCGTTTGCAAGTTGGCATACAATATGCCTTAGTTGCGTACATCAAGCAGTGCTGCGGACAACCAAGAAGATCAGTTAGTTATAACACTAATTGCAGCACTCACCGATTCAGCAGTGCTGAAAAAAATGAAACAGGTTCTCTTTCCAGATGAACTCGCCAAAGAGATTCGTGAATTGAGACAAACGTTCAAAAACTTTCAACAGGAAGTGGATGAAAAATCTATACAATTGCACTGCTTGAAGATAAGGTTACTCATCTCCAGAACCAAACTGATGACAATGAACAATATGGCCGTAGGGCAAACCTACGTTTCAGTAGCATTGAGGAGACAGATCACGGGGAGGACCTTGAGTCAAAGGTCATCGAAATGTGCAACGAGTACATGAAAATTAATCCTGCTGTATTGCCCAGCGACTTTGAACGGGTACGCAGAATTGGTCGCAAAACGGACACCTCCACCCGGCCGCGACCCATAATCGTCCGCTTCAAATTAGAGAAGTCACGCGAAAGAGTGTTTCAATCAAGAGCTTCACTTAAACAAAAGAACGAACGAGTAGCAGAGCGAAGTTTGAAGGTTTTCATTAATGAAGATTTGACAACAATGCGCTCAAAGTTGGCTTACGCAACAACAGTGTTGAAAAAGGCAAACAAAATCAGAGACTGCTGGACGTACAATTGGAACATTGTAATCAAGGATGTCAACAACGTGATCTACAGGATATACACCGCGAATCATCTGGATAAGTACCAATGCAAGGCATAGGACCAAATGTCGATCATAATGATTAATTGTTGCTCACATAACATTTCTGACTGACACGAAATCTAGTTCTGCGATTTGCAAAGTCTGCTATAGGAACTATATGTATGTTAATAAGTTGGTTAAAAGGTACCTGTTTTTGTATTAACGTGCGTTTACTTTCAATATCTTGTTTTGCTATTTGCTATGCAGTGTTCTATATATCAACTTATTTCAAATCTCTTAATGCAATTTATCTCTCACTTGTGTCGTGACTTGTGATTCGTTTTCTGTTTAATGTTTATTTATTGACATGACATTTTATTTCTTATAATACAACAACCTATGCATTGATATATGTTGGAAATGTGTTGATTAAAATGCATTAGATTGCATTTTCATTTGCATTGTTTGCTATATGAACTATGTGTATGTAAATAGGTTGGCTAAAAGGTACCAGCTTTTGTATACTTTCAAAATCTTGTTTTGCTATTTGCAGTATTCTCTATATAATGTTTAATCTCTTATTGCAATTGGTCACTCATTTGTATCATGACTTGTGATTTGTTTTCTGTTTAATGTATATTTATTTTCCACACATGACTTTTTTATTTGTTATAATATAATAACTTATGCATTTATATATGTTGGAAATGTTCTGGTTAAAATGCATTATATTGCATTAGCATTTGGAATGTCTGCTATAGGAACTATATGTATGTAAAAAGTTGAATAAAAGGTACCTGCTTTTGTATTAACGTGCGTTAACTTTCAATATCTTGTTTTGCTATTTGCAGTATTCTCTATAACTTTTAAAAAAATCTCTTAGTGTAATTTGTCACTGACTTTTGTCATGACTTCTGATTCGTTTTCTGTTTAATGTTTATTTATTTTACACACATGACTTTATATTTTTTATAATATAATAACCTTTTTGCATTTTTGCATTTATATATGTTGGAAATGTGTTGGTTAGAATGCATTAGAATCCTACCACTAGAAATACAGTTTTCTTCTTGTATTTTGTTCTAAGCATAATCTGGTTTTCTCTGACACTTTAGGTAGCTACTTATCATGCACCGCGTTAGCTTTACATGAACAAAATACAAATGTTGTTTAAAAACACCACTCAAAACTCAAACACTAAAGGCACACACTCTTACTGAAACATTACTGCACATTAAAAATATGCTGATGTCATTAACATGTAAATACACTGAAAGGATCACTGACGAAACTTTTATCCAATTTACAGGTGGTATTACAAATAATTGTCTAAATAATAGCTTAAACATCAGTAACACTGTTGATGAAATTAATGAAGTGCCAACAATACGCCGATCGTCATATTATGATTTTGTTTTAATTTAGTTATTAGTCCAAAACAATAATAAACAATTCAGTATCCTATATTCAAATATACAGTCAATTAATGCAAAGTTTAGTGAACTCGAGACATTTGTAAATGACTTATCTTCCTTAAAATTTAAATTTAGCATAATACGTCTCCAAAACAGACAGACAGACAGTATTTATTTTGACCATCATAAGTACATAAACTACAATATTAAATTAATTGTAAGGTCAGGGAGGCTCCCATTAAGACAATTATATGCCGCTATTATGGGACCCACCCCACTGATGTAAAAAAATTATATGATTATCACGTGACCAACTATATATGCATACATATATGTATAAACATAGTATGTTTAGTATAGTATATTATAGTATAGTATAATACATAAATCAGTTTAAACAAATGCAAAGTCATGTCTAGTTTAAGAATGACAGATGTAACAGTTAGAAATATGACAGCATGATTCATACTTCTTGATAAAGTAATTTTTTGTATAAGTGGAAAAACCATATAAACTATGTGTATAAATGTTATCAAGGATGATGTTTGGAGTATTGTTAACAGTTTGTATAATGTTGTGTCTGATGTACTTTTTTGCATATTGATGATTAATTCTGGGAATAAATGAGTTGCTTTTTACCACGTGTGTTGTATTGGTGAATTGCAAAGTTATATGTGTACGGAATACGACTGACATATTCTGGTATAACCTTGTTGATCAATTTGTAATAACATTTGAGCTGTTGGAGTCTATAGATGTCATCCAGCTTAAGAAATTTACATTCATTTACAAGAGAGCTAGCTATCTGATAATGATGACTTACCACTGACACAATTAAATGGATATGACTGTATATATCAAGGAAAAAGTTGCAGCACTAAGGGGGATTATTAATATACATAGATAAACATTTTGATTATGAGGTAAAGATGAAATTAAATACGTATGAACAATGGGAGGGACACATAATACAAATAAACGGAGGAGACTTATCACAGACAGTCACAATAAGAAATATATACCACCATCCAAGGTATTTAACT